>JAQQSK010007378.1:0-14005 GCA_028658325.1 Potorous gilbertii
TTTTTCCATCTTGATAAACATTGTAATATATGAGAAATTGACAGGGTTGAAAATTGCCAAATAAAACAAAATCAAGAATTGACAGCAGGACACATTTGAAAATATAGAGAAGAAATCAATAAAGTAGGTAACAATTTTAAGGACACTCAGGAAACAATTTTTTGTTTTCTTTTAGAAGGAGAGACTTCTAAAAATGAAAAATAAGAGATAACAGATATTGCTCAATATCATTCTCCAAAGGAATTGAGATTTTGGCAAATGCTAATGCATGTATGGTTTCTTATACCTATATAATCTTTATGAGAATAATTTATGCCTACATGATGAATACTTAATGAAAACATGAAACTCTGATGCTACCAGTTAGTAGTTTTGTGATATAAATCATTTCACTACATAGGGCCTCAGTTTCTTCATTTGTAAGATGAGAGGCCCTCATATCAATCAAATTACAAAAAAGATTTTATAGAGCTGGAAACAATGAGGAAATTCATCTGGAAGAACAAAGGGTTCAGAATATCAAGGAAATTAATGAAAAGCAATACTAGGGAAGATAGCCTTACCATACCAAATTTTAAATTGTATTAAAAAACAGAAATTATCAAAATTACTTGGCTAAGAATATAGAGTGGCACCTCAGTGGAATAGGTTAGGTACATAAGACACAGTAGACAATGACTTTAGTAATCTACTGTATGACAAATCCAAAGGCTCTAGCACCTGGGATAAGAACTCACTATATGACAAAACTGATGGGAAAACTGGAAAATGGTATGACAGAAACTGGACAGAGACCAATATCTCACACTACATATAAAGTTGAAATTGGTACATAATTTAGCTATAAAGCCTGATATTACAAGCAATCGGGGAGAAAAAGGAATAGTTTGTCAGATTTTTGGAGAACAGAAGAATTTATGACATAAAAATAAATAGACAACATTAAGAAATGCAAAATGGATCATTTTGATTACATTAAACTGAATAGGTTTTGTACAAACAAAGCTAATGCAACCATGATTAAGAGTAAAGCAGAAAACTGGGAAAGAATTTTTATAATCAGTGTGTCTGATAGAAGCCTCATTTCTAAAATATAGAAAAAACTGAGTCAAATTTATAAGAATTCTCCAATTGATAAATGTTCAAGGTAGTTTTCAGAGGAAGAAATTAAAGATATCTATAACCATATGAAAATATGCTCTAAATCACCATTGATTAGAGAAATGCAAATCAAAACAACTCTGAGACACCACATAACACCTGTCATATTGACTAAAAAGACAAAAGAGGAAAATTATAAATGCTGGTGAAGATGTAGGAAAATTGGAACATTAATTCATTGTTGGTGGAGTTGTGAACTGATCCAACCATTCTGGAGAGTAATTTTGGACTATGCCCAAAGAAAAATGTGCATGCCCTTTGACTGTATAAAACTACTTCTAGGAATGAATTTCAAAGAGATTGTACAAATGAGAAAAGAACCCATATATAACAGCTCTTTTTTTGTGGTGGCAAAGAACTGGAAACTCAGGGGATGCCCATCAATTGGGGAATGGCTGAACAAACTGTGGTATATGAATGCAATGGAATATTATCGTGCTATAAGAAATAACAAACAGGTAGACTTGAGAAAACATGGAAAGATTTATATGAACTGAAGCTGAGTGAGAGGAGCAAAACCAGGAGAACATTATACACAGTTACAACCATAATGGGCAACGACTAACTTTGATAGACTTGGCTTTTCTCAGCAATGCAAGGTTCTAAGACAACTCTAAGAGGTTCATGGTGGAAAATGCTATCCACATTCAGAGAAAGAATTATGGATTCTGAATGCAGATAGAGGCATACTATTTGCTCTCTCTCTTTCTTGTTTTGTGTTGTTTTATTGTGTTTCTTCCTGAGATTCATTTCACTGATTATAATTCTTTGCCATGTGACTTATGTGAAAAATATTTAATGCGAATGTATATTTAGAGCCTATATCAGATTGCATGCAGTCTTGGGGAGTAGGGAGGGAAGGGAAGTGAAAAGAATTTCGAATTCTAAAACTTGTGGAACTGAATGCTGTTAACTAAAAGTAAACAAATAAGTTTAAAAAAATATGAGAGGTGTATACCAAGTGACTTCTAAATATATTATCCACAGTTCTCATGAGCCTCTTCCAGCTCTAAAGCCTTATGGTCCTATGAAAATTTTTTTAAAAAGGATTCATAGATGACTTTGCATAGCAATCCATATCTTAATCATTTCATAGTTGACTAAGCACTGTAACAAATATAAGGTCATATTCTATTTCAAATAATTTTAAAAGTGTATGGTGGAGTAGAATACCTAATGAGTGAAATTATTATTAAAAACAAATATCTTGGGGAGATTCAGAAGGCTCCACTTTTTCTAAATTTCTTGTTTTAAAAATCTCAGTTTTCTTGAAGTACATTACTGATAATGAGGTTGCATTAATTTTCCTTGATCTTGGTGAGACCCCACCCAATCTTGCAAAGAATTTAATCTTAAGTGGGGAAGTCTATTATGTTTTACTCAAGCTTGGGTAGAAACAGATCCTTTTGCCTAGACAGCCCAAGGCTAGGAATGGGCTGGAATGGCTGGGAATGGTCTGGTATAAAGATACTTTCTCTGTCCAAATGTGACATGATGATGGGGTAACCTCACCTCCTCCTTGGGAGGGTATATAAATATTGAGTCTGCTGCCCTGATCATCTTTGGTCTAAGAGAGATGGTCAAATGACCATCTTTTTTTAATAACCTGCTGGTCTTATTAATAAAATGATTAAATTACCCACAGACTATGTCTCTAAACTTTTTCAAACATGGGGCCCCCAATTCATATATTAAAATAAAGTAATTTCCATGAGAAATACAATTTCAGAGACAATTTTTTAATTGACCCACTGATCACTTAAATCAGTTCCTAAAATAGACATGCATGTTCACCTAAGTTGTTCCCCCTTGTCATGAAGACTATCCTTCAAAGATTTGAAATGATGACAGAATCCCTTAGCAATAGTGAGATTCTGTATTCCTCCACAGATATATAGAATAGGGAGCCCACTCCCCTCAAGTGGACTCCATCAGAAAAAAAATAATAATAAAATTACCCAACCATGCACACTGGGGAAATGAACTACCTGAAAAATCAATGTTGTGTACACTACCATATGCACATGAACAGGACGCCCTTCAAGTTAGTCCGATAACAGGTGTATCAGTCACAAATTTTAGATAGTCAATGAGCCAAGTTCATGATGGAGCAATGAAAGCACATCAGGCCAGACAACATTTGAGGAATTGTGTGGGGCTTTCAATAATGCTATAGTTCATATCTCTACCCCAAGTGTTCTTCTGATAAAACTATATATCTATTCATCATCAGACACAAAAATGTTAGTAAAATCAAAATCATCTTCCTGAAAGAGCAATGGAAAGACAAGCAGGCATGTTGCCAGGCTGTGTTATAGTACTTTGGATGATATAGGAATAGGCAATGAAACTATGGTTTCACTAGCATTCGAAACTCCTAATGAGGAAAGTCACTTCAATTCTGATAGCAGCAGCTCTTAAACTCATCATAACTGACCTAGGACACTGAGAAGTTGTCAGACAGTCAATAAACATTTATTAAGGATTTAATAAGTTGTATGCTGTCTTGGGGAGTGGGGAGGGAAGGGAGGCAGAAAGAATTTGGAACATAAAAAGGGGGCAAAAATAGTCTTTGTCCTCCAGGAGTTCACAACCTAACGTGTAGACAACAAGCAAACAAATATGTACAAACAAGTTATATATAGGATAAATAGGAAATAATTAGTAGAGGGAAGATACCAGAACTAAAAGGAGTTAAGAAAGCATCCTATCAAAGATAAGGTTTCAGTTCAGACTTTAAGAAAGCTAGGGAAACCAAGAATGTTCCAGGCATCATCATCATCATCATCATCATCATCACTAACATTTGTGTAGTGCCTAATATGTGTCAGAGATGGTGCTAAGCACTTTACAAGTATTATCTAATTTGATCCCACAACTACCTTGGGAGATAGATGCAATTATTCTCTCTATTTTAAAGATGAGGAAATGGAGCAAAAGAGAGGGTAAATGACTTGCCCAGGGGCACACAACTGATAAGTGTTTGAAGCCAAGTTTAAACTCAGGCCTTCTTGACTTCAAGCTCTATCTACCTGGTACATGGCTATGCTGGGTGGGGGACAGCTACAGAAACCAAGACGTGATATCTTTGGCTGTGGAACATCAAGTTGGTTAATGTCACTAGATCACACTCTGTAGTGGAGAGTAAAGACTAGAAAGGTGGAGGAGGCAGGTTAGGAAAAGCCTTGAATGCCAAGCATAAGCTGTTGTATCTGATCTCATAGATGACAGAGAGTCCACTGGAGTTTGTTGAGTGGTGAGGGTTGTGGTCACATGACAGACATCACTTTAGGAAAAATCACTTTGGCAGCTGAATGTAGAATGAACTAAAGTGGGGAGAAATTTATGGCAAGTGGAACAACCAGCGGGCAATAAAAATAGTCCAAGCATGTGGTGATAAGGTGGTCACATTATAGGAAAGAAGAGGATGTGCTTGAGCATTGTTGTGAAGGTATAATTGAATAGTCTTTATTATGGGGTGTGAGAGGTAGTGACAAATTCAGGATGACACCTAGTTTGTGAGTCTGAGGGTTTGGGAGGATGGTAGTACCCCTGAAGTTAGAGAAATTAGGAGAAGGGTTTAGAGTTTAAATTTGAACATGTTGAGTTTAAGATGTCTGCTGAATATCCAATGTGCAATTTCTCAAGTTGGAGATGTGAACTTGGAAGTCAGTAGAGAGGTAAAGGTAGGGAAAGAAAATTGAAGAATCATAAATATGGAGATGATAATTAAATTCATGGGAGCCAATAAGATAACCAAGTGAAATATTATACAGGAGAAGAAGGCCCAGGATACTACTCTGTAGAGCACTTATAATTAAAGAGCATGGCCTGGATGCGAATTCAGTAGAAGAGACTGAAAAAGGAACAAACTGGTAGTAGAAGCAGAACCAGGAGAGGCAGGTGTCCTGAAAACCTAGAGAGAAAAGAGGGTCAAGGAGAGTGCTCAACAGCATACAAGACTATAGAAAGTTCAAGGAGAATGAGGATTCTGAAAAGGCCATTGTATTTGACAGTTAAGAAATCATTGATAACTTTGGAGAGAGTGGAATGATAAGCTTGGAAGAATCCAGATTTTAAGGGGCTAAGAAGAGAGTGAGAAGAAGTGGAGGCCCCTTTTCAAGGAGTTTAGATACAAAGTGCTGAAGACTTAGGACAACAGTTAATACGAATGAAAGTATTAAGGGAGAGGTTATTTTTTTTTAAGTTTGTCATTTACCTAGGATTACATGGCCACAGTGTTAGTGGTGAGACTTGAACCCAGGTCTTCCTGGTCAAGGCCAGTTCTCTATCCATTATACCACAGTGCCTCTTAATGATATACAAACAAAAAAATACATCATGGGCACTATTGTGGACAGATTTGAGGTGGGCTAAAGCATGTAGTAGGAATAAGAGGCAAAATGTAGGCTGTCAGAACCCCTAAGATATTTAAAGAACCAGAGGAAAACTTCTAGTATATTGAGTGGCATATATGAATAATAAATTCTCAAGATGCAATGGTGTGGAGAATTGCTGTTTGTTTTGAAATTGGGAGAATCCACACTAATGAAACCATATATTCTTCAAAGTACTGAACAGTAACTGAAGACATTAGAAAAGTAAGTTCTTGTCTATATGGACATTTTGTACTGAATTGATTTAGACTAATCCCCCATTTTGTCTTTTCATACTTTAATTGATATTTGAGAATTTTTAAATTCAAGACTACTTGATATGTATGTTTCATCCACTATGAAGTTTACCAAGAGTTATATGTGCAATTAAGCACATAACGTTCCAACTGGTCTTCAGCTCCCTGCATTCATTCATTCACTAACCATATCCAGAAATTCTTTTGATGGAACTTATCATGTATTATTTATGTTAGTCTGAAATGCTAATGCAAATTTATGGAATATAATGGAAACATCCTGCACATCACAGAGTTTTGCTATCATTCTAAGCTTTCCATGGGAGACTTATAAACTGACTTCTACAGTATAAGCCTGCCTCCAGTCTTAAAGCCCAACAGTAATCCTGGGAAAACTGTAATTCTTGGCTTTCACTTCCTCATGAATATTTGCTTTCATGTTTCATTGCCAAGTCCAAATAACCCCTATCCCAAATGATCACTGAGGGCTTATGAGAGTATGTTTCTTTTCACTAGCCTGAACATTAATACAGGTGTACAGCATTACTGCTATCCTTTCAGAATGTCTATTTAAGAAAATATCTTTAAAGAGAAGTTTCTTATTGTTAAATAGAAAAACCATAATTGAGAATAATCTTGAAAATTTTTGAAGCCTCTTGATGAAATAGAAAGGGCCCTGATTCTTGAGTCAGAAGACTCAAGTCATAGGATCATTGATATAGACCTGAAAAAGATCTTGTGGATCATTTAGTCTGACACTCTCAGTTTACAAGGAAAGAAAACTGAAGACTTACTTAAGGTCACACAGGGAATAATCATCAAAAGCCAAAGTTGAATCTGGTTCTTTTGACTCCAAAGCCAGGGACTTCCACTGTATGATGTCCTTGCTCTACCACTTCATGATCCTCAGCAAGGCACCTGAATTTCTTTCTTTATAAAATTCCTCATCTCTAAAATGGGAATTATGACATTTGTGTGAAATGCCTCAAAGACATATTGGAAGGATCAAATCCTGATGAAAAGGTCACTGAATTTATACAGTGACAGAGAACCCAGGTCAAAATTCTGGCTCTGCCACTTTCTACTTGTATTACCACCAAGGCAGTGACTTTGCCATTCAGGACCTCCTTGTCTTCAACTGAAAATGAAGGGGGTGAACTTAGATGGCTTGGAAGATCCTTGCCAGGTTGCCAACTTTTATGCTTTATAGAGCATCACATAAATGTGTATTTTTATATATGGGAGCTGGCAATGTTTCACTTCAAGCAGTTTCACAAGAAAAAGGAAGTGTTGTTAGGCAGATCTGGCTAAAAACAAATCGAATCCCACTCTCTTAGTACATTAAATAACCAACATCCGGATAATTCAATCCAATTTGAGTTTGTATATCTGGGAAAGAATTTAAGTTAGTGGACTATCCAAATAATGCTGCTACCATTAATATTTTTCACTGAACAACATTGCATTGATTGACCACATATCTGGTCTATATTAAGATCAAATTAGAAAACATGAGCTTTTTTCCTTTCCCTCAACAATGGTATATCATCTGCCAGAAGAAAGCAGTGCAATAGACCCCTTGAGGAGCAATTCTTTGGTTCTGAATTAAGGTAGAAATCATTTAGTGGAGCCAGGTGATCTGCTTGAGGAATGTGAATAATTGATGGGATTCTATTCAGCATTACTTTTCTTTGTGGATGCAGAGTAGAATCTTCCTCATCACATGAGTTTTTAAGGCAAAAAAATTGTATTTCACCCACTGAGGAAAGGAAGGCACAAATGGGAAATTAATCTATTGCTAGAGTATGTAGCAAGGCATCACAAGCTGCCAGCAATAGACAAGATTAAATTAAGAAAGCCTTTTTAAAAAGAATGCACATTTGTGGACCCAAATTAATAAGGTCTTTCCAGTTACAGTGAAATTAATCTCTATGTGGAATGTGAGATACACTTGGACTCTTATTCCATGCCTAAAAAGCTTTTTTTAAAAAAAAAAATTCATGCCTCTCTTTTCATTCGATTTTTTTTTTTATGTTTCAGGCTGACCCTAAGGAAATTTGTGAAGCCATTGAAGTGTGTCTTTGACACCTTCATGTAATTCTTTGTCAATGTCCCTATTTCTCTCTCTTGGATCTCATTCCACTTGAATTCCTTTCATTTCCACCCCAATTTATAGGTGCCACCTGAAATACATCTCTCTACCCCCAAACACATACGTACATACGTACACACACACACACACACACACACACACACACACACTCACAGGTACACACATACACACAGGTCACCATCCCATGATTCATTTCTGTTTAATCCAGCTAAAGTTGTAATCTAGATATTAGTTGATAATTACTTAATATGTGCCTCTTCAAGGAATATTTGTAATTTTATTTTTGGTTTGTTTGATCAGTTCAGAGTTATTACTTCATCCACATATAAACTGTGGGCATTGAAACTTTCTCCATCAAAACTGATCTATAACTCTTCTATAAATTATAGTCTTAGAGAGTTATGGGTACCAAGTGGTTAGTTGACTTTCCCATAATCAACACATACAAAATGTATCAGAGGCAGGATTCACAACTGGGGATTCTTGACTTTGAGGCTAGATCTTGATGCCTTACAACCAGACTGACCCTTTGAAAGAGGAAACACAAAGAAAGAATTGTGGACACCAGGACATGGTCCAGTTGGCTGAATGGTGAAGTTGGAAAAGATATGGCTTACAGAGTGATGTAATGGTTATCTGTAAGTATTTATAGAACTTTTTTATGGAAGGAGGTTAGGGCTGTTCTACTTGGCCCCAGAAACATTCGGAAATAGGAGAAATGAAAAGATGTTATAGTAGGGCATTTTTTGAGTAGGATATAGAAACTTCTAATAATTAGAGCTATCCAAAATTACAATGACCTGCAGAGGGAGGTAGTGAGTTTCTTATTAATTGAGGTTTGAAGCAACAGGAAGGCAGATACAATTTAAGATATTATTGGTGGGTTGCCTGATCCATTAGGGCTTTTTCAACTACCTTCCAACTATGAAATTATATGAAAATCTTCTAACACTCAGAGCAGTTAAGTTATGAAGGTGGAATTATAGGGGTTAAAGGTCAGATTGAGGGGCAGGTCACCTGGCTGCTAGTTCAGCACTAACTTGAAAGAGTTGTAAGACCTTGAGAAAATATGCTTGAAATTGTCAAATAACACCATCCAGGTCAATGACAGCCTCTTTATAAAATGAACCCTTACATACTTTGTCATGTTGTAGGAAAACATCCTTTCATACCAGATGTATGTTTAATCCAACAACGAGTCTCCAGCTTTTTAGTCATGGACATTATCCAGCACTCACTACAATCACTCTAGAGAATGTATTCTTTCAAAATCATCAAGATAAGCCAATAAGAACTACTTTGAACATCTGACAATGTACCTGGTGAAAGTTTATGGATAGACATCGATTTTTGGATAGAAATAGAGATAAACAATTCAATTATATTCCAGTTGGACTACCTAACAACAGAGAGTAGCTATGTTTTTTAAGCAGTATAAATATCTGTTATTGGGTCTTATTGTCCTCCAAGACCAGGGATGGGGAACCTACTGCCTCAAGGTCATATGTGACCTGCTAGGTCTTTGGGTGCTGTCTTTTGACTGAGTCCATTTTATAGAACAAATCCTTTTTATTAAGGGGATTTGTTCCGTGAAGTTGGGATTTAGTCAATGGATTATATCTGAGGACTTAGCAAATCACAGGTGGTTTCAAAACTGCAGGTTCCCCACCCCTGTCCCAGACAATAGACTCCATGAGAGGAGGTACCAATTCTTCTTTAAACTTTTTCTCCTTCAGAATCAGGCAGAGTGTTGTATACACAGTATTTTGGTACTTAATAACTATTTATTATTTTTATTTTTGATACAAACTTTCCTTCTTTTAAAAATGCCTAGAATCTACTTTAGTTTATTTCATAATAATAGACATGGTATGCAAGATATAGTCTCTATAAAGGAGATGCCAAGGGAAGACAGTACCATGGATGAAATGACTATAATACTTTTTAAAAATAATGTCACTGGAGGCAGAGTCAAATAGAGTGAAATTGCAGACTCACCTGAGCTCAGTCACAAACTCCTCCAGATACCTCTGAATCTCAATAAATTTTAGTGACAGAATCCACTAGGAGATGGAGTTTGGCAGATTTCCAGCCCAGAACTGCCTAGAAGTTCGATGGAAAGAATGTGTTGTATGGGACTCAGGGAGCCCAGAGTATGCAGGCTGGACTAGCACAGATTTAGCCACAGCCATAACTGATTAGAATGGCCCCAGGAGGAATGAATTGGAAGCAGTAGTGCAGGTTCCCAAGCCTCTCAACACAGGAAAGGAATCCAAGGGAACTGAGTGAGAGAGAAGAGCAGGGTTCACGGTGCATCCTAGGATGATCTGCCCACAGACTAAATATTTGAAAGTCACCTACTTGAACTTTCCTGAGGCAAGATGGTGGAGTAAATTATAAGTACTCTCACCTTCCCGTTATTGGTCTTGAAAAATCCAGAGAATATTGCCCCAGGAAAAGTTCTGGAATAGTGGAGCCAGTAGAAGGGGAACAACAGTCTTTCAGCTAAGGAGGCTAGAATGATCCTCCAAAAGGATTACTCTTGCTGTGGCTGAAGGGAGCCAGTACAGGACCAGAAGCATCCCAGTAAGCACCACCTTAGTGGACCAGGCAAAGACTTGAGCCCCAGAGGTTAGAGCCCATAAGTGCCAACACCAGGACCCCATATGTGTCTTAGCACAGCAAGGGGAATTGGACAGACACCAGCACAGATGGGGTTCACAAGCTACTGAGACTGCCTGTGCTCTAGCTCAACCCTAGGGGAGGAGGAGACCTCCTATGGCCAGATCATCCCTCCCCTACATCTACTGCCAAGAGCTTTAGTGTGACCCCAGGGAAACTCAGAAAGACTTCACTTGCCCTCAGCCTTGGCACATGCCAGCCAGCTCAGCACCAAGTAAGCTATAGTATTATATAGTTTCTAATCGAAAGGATCAGAGGCCACAACACACAAAATGAAACACTAAGCCCCAAACTCCCAGCATAAGAAACATGAGACAGAGCCCCTTGTGCCCCAGAAGCAGAGATCCATTTTAAAAGCCAGGAAAAAGGTGATCATCATAAGCAAGAAGCAAATCATAAAAGCAATGAGACAGGGAAAGGGAAGATCAAAAGAGGAATTTAAAAGAGGACAATATGGACAATATACCCACATCTGGAACTTCAAAAGGGAATATGAAATGGTCTCAAACCAAAAAGCATTCTTGGAAGAGATCTAAAAGGATTCTTAAAAATTAGAGAGGTAGAAGAAAAATTTTTAAATGATTTAAAAAATATAATTAACAAAATGAAAAAGAATTCAGTAAAGAGAATAGCTCCCTAAAAAAGTAAAATTGAACAAATGGATAAGGAGGTAAAAAAACTTAACTGGGAAAATCAGACAAATGGAGAAGGAAGTAGAAGCTAGTTGAAGAAAACAATTCATTAAAATTTAGAATTGGGGAAGTAGAAGCTAATGACTCCTTGAGACATCAAGAATCAGTTAAACAAATTCTGACAAATGAAAAAAATAGAAGAAAATGTAAAATACCTCACTGGAAAAACAACTGACTTGGAAAATAGATCCAGGAGAGAAAATTTAAGAATTATTGGTCTACTGGAAAGCCATGATGAGACAAAGAACCTGGACAATATCTTCCAAGAAATAATCAAGGAAAAATCCCCTGAGGTCCTAGGTAGGAAGCAAAATAGTAATTAAAAGAACCCTCCAATCACCTCCTAAAAGAGATCCCAAATGCAAAACACCAAGCAATACTATTTCCAAATTCAAGAACTATAAGGTCAAGGAGAAAATATGGCAAACAGCCAAAAAAAAACCCCGCAATTTAAATATCAAGGAACTACAGTCAGGATCACATGGGACCTCGCAACTTCTGCATTAAAAGATCTGAAGGATTCAAATATGATATTCTGTAGGCAAAGGAGATTGGACTACAACCAAGGATCAATTACCCAGCAAAACTGAGTGTAATATTTCAGGCAAGGATGTGGAAATTCAGTGAAATAAAGTATTTCCAGACCTTTCTGATGAAAAGACCAGAGCTCAACAGAAAATTTTATCTTTAAATACAAGACTCAGGAGTGGCATAAAAAGGTAAACAGGGGAAAAAGTGTTATTCAATATGGGTAAAATGTTTACATTCCTATATGAAAGGACACTATTTGTTAATCTTGAGAATTGTAAATTATGAAATTCAAAAGGGATATACATAGATAGCAGAGTAGATATAAATTAACTGATGTGATGATAAAAGACTTAATTAAGAGGTGATAAGGGAGAAGAAGAAAGGAGGAGGCAGAAAAGGACAAATTACTTCACAGAAAGAGGCACCAAAACAAATAGTAGAGGGAAAGAAGGGAGGGAGATGAGTATTGTTTGAGCTTTATTCTCATCTGATTTGGTGCAAGGAGAGAACAACATAGTTAAGTATAGGAATTTTACTTTCCCAACAAGCAGTAGGAGGGGAAAGAGGAAGGAAAAGGGAGGGGGTGGTTAGAAAGGAGAAAAGTTGTAAGGAATAAAGGACGGGGCTGATACAAGAGAGGGAAGATTAAGGGAGATGATGATGGAAATTAAACTCTTGAGGCAGGGAGGGGATAAATATAAGCACAAACAGGAAGGGAAATAGGATGGAGAGAAAGACACAGATAGTAATCACAACTTTGATTGTGAATGAGATGAACTCTCTAATAAAACAGAATGGATTAAAAACTGTAATTCTACAATATGTTGTTTACAAGAAACACATTTGAAACAGGGGGATGTAATAAAGGGTAAAGGTGGGGGTGGAGCCAAGATGGTGGAGTAGAAAGACTCACATATGCTAGGTCTGAACCCACAGCCCATGGATTTCCCCTAAAAAGAACTCCCAACAAATTCTGGAACAGTGGAAGCCATGCATCAACACAGTAAAGGAGATTTCTGTTCCAGAGAGCCCTGAAAAACCAATCCCAAAGGTCCATCGTGCACTGGACGTGAGCAGAACCCTGCCCCGCCCTGGCTGCACAGCACTGAGAGGAGTGAGCAGATCCGAGCAGGCTTCAGGGACAGACTCTCCAGCGGTCACAAAGGTCCCTCCACCCACAGATGCACAGGTCAGTGAGAGAGACATCTGGACAAGCTGAGAGGGGAGTGGGGTGTCTCCATGACTCAGGCTCCCTCGGGAAGCAGCAGCAGAGGCAGTGGGTGGTCAGAGGCTCCCAGAGCAGGCAGGAGCTTGGCAGCAGCTCCATTACAGAAGGTCTCTGTATAAACCCCCTAAGGAAACTGAGCCTGGGAGGTGGCCATGCCCCCACCTGAGAACCCGATTTAATCTTACCCTGAATAGCAGGCTGGGGAGCAGCATTTGAATCTCAGACCCCAAGCACTACCTGGGAGTACCTAGGCCAGGGGTGGAGAGGACTCTCAGAAGTCAAGTAACTGGCTGGGAAAATGCCCAGAAAAGGGAAAAAATATATAAGACAATAGAAGGTTACTTTCTTGGTGACCAAATGATTCCAACGTTCCTCTCTGACGAGGAAGAAAACTGCTTACCAACAAGTAAAAACTTAAGAGTCAAGGCCTCTGTATCCCAAACATCTGAAATAGATATCCAATGGGCTCAAGCCATGGAACAGTTCAAAAAGGATTTTGAAAATCAAGTTGGACAGGTGGAAAAAAAACTGGAAAGAGAAATGAGAGAGATGCAAGAAAAGCATGAAAAAGGGTCAATACCTTAATAAAGGAGAACCCCAAAAAATGCTGAAGAAAATAACACCTTGAAAAATAGGCTAACTCAATTGGCAAAAGAGGTTCAAAAAGCCAATGAAGAGAAGAATGCTTTCAAAAGCAGAATTAGCCAAATGGAAAAGGAGGCTCAAAAGCTCACTGAAGAAAATAGTTCTTTCAAAATTAGAATGGAACAGATGGAGGCTAATGACTTTATGAGAAACCAAGAAATCACAAAACAAAATTAAAAGACTGACAAAATGGAAGATAATATGAAATATCTCATTGGAAAAACAACTGACCTGGAAAATAGATCCAGGAGAGACAATTTAAAAATTATGGGACTACCTGAAAGCCATGATCAAAAAAAGAGCCTAGACATCATCCTTCA
>JAQQSK010007379.1:0-14005 GCA_028658325.1 Potorous gilbertii
CCTGTGGTTAATGGAGAAATTTTTGTCCTCATAGCTATAAATCTGGGGCACTAGTTGTTCTAACAGCTACAGCATGAGGTGATTTTTGCTGTTTTTGAGCCAGAGTAACTCAAGCCAACCAGTGGAGTCCTATTCTGCCTAGTCAGGCACCATGGATCTAGGAAGTTTGAGAGTCTCTGCTCATGCTCTTTCTGCACAATTCCTAAGCAAATATCTCCGTTTGGTGAATAGAGGAGACCTGAGGGGGAAAATCTAAATACCCAGAGTTTTTAAGGTCCAGATACTTATTTATCATGTGCTATCTCATTCCAAATAGAGCCTTTTCAATTGTGAAATGTGAAGGTCTTGCCATTTAAATAGAGATGGGAGAAAGCATCAAAATGACAGAACAGAGACCCCTCTATTGAGGCATCCAGGTCACCAAGGTCAGGGAAAATCAGGAAGAGGAACAACATTGCTGAGTCATAAAATACTGAATCAGGACATCCATATATTATCCATCATTGTCACCATAGGGCAAGGATGAGTGTCAGAATTTGCACTGGAGTTGGATCTATCCACTTGGGTTTGAGGAAGAGGCAAACAGATGTACCTGTTAGATTGGAAGTGTGTGGAAGCAGGGATCCCATCAGTCCATTATATTATTTACCATGATTCAGAATATTTTCTCCACAACTTTATTAAGTCTAGACAATCAATAAAACAATAAATTAAATACTAATTTGTAGTATTGTTTATTTTCAAGGTACACATGCTGACTTTGAAATTTTAACAACTGATTCACCTGAGTATAGGATATCCCTGTATATTTTGCAGTTAAATATGAATTATACCTGGAAAGGGTCTACATTGGGATGCCTTTATTGTCTCAAATTCACTCCCCAGTATTTTCTCTTCTTGTTCTGTTGTACTTAAATTTATTCCTTTCTACTCCTTTTCTTTCCTTCTCTTCCTCTTCTTTCTTTACCTCCTCTCTCCTCCCCTCTCTTTTTCTTTCTTCTGATACTTTTGGAATATCCAGTATCAATAAAGATATATCAGATCACTTAAGAATTCATAAATGTTCAGCCGTCTGTTGAATGACATCTTTAAGTATTATGAGCTCAATTTAGAAGAAAGTATACATATATTTCATTATGTTTAGCAAAAGTTAGTACAGGGGCCTTACGATGACTGATAATTTCCAGTCTATAGAAAAAACTTCACTGGTTTGAATAGAAAGTTTCCAGATTATACTGGAAATTTGATTGTTGGTATCACTTCCTTATGCCCTTGTCTTTTGCTCAAATGAATAGACAGCTTGTTTTCTGATCTTTAGGGATTGGTAAAGTATTAACTCACTCTCTCCTCTAACTGGTTTCTGGGTGTCCCATGCCTTAACCTTGGACTTGTAACCTCAGTGTGACAGCTGTTCAGACATTGTTGGCTGGTCTTTTTGCTGTTACCTACCAAAAGTACTCTTGGCTCCTAAAGCTTACTGTATGTGTGCCTGCTTCTCCTGGCTTTTTGCCTCCTAACAGGTTGCTCTGTCAATTTATTAGGTAAAAGGTCCTAGGGGAGGATCAGTCTACATGCATGGAATGCATGATGTACTAACATCTTTTCAGTAGGTGAGCAAATGTTATTCCAAATTCCCTGCTTGTAGCTCTAAAATAGGTCCATATGCTAAATTCAGTTATGACACAGTAAGGCTAATTAAATCCATGCCATTATATGTGACTAATGAATCCAAGATTCTTAGTAGGCAGTTGTGTTTTTGGCATGTTCAGGTTATTTCTTGTGTGTACTTAATAAATATAAGATAAAATAATGTAAAAACAAATAAACATTTATTTAAAAGAAGGACCTTAAGAAACTTTATTTTCCTCTTATTTTACATGTGAGAAAACAGAGGTTCCGAATGGTTTATCAATTTTCCCAAGGTCACTAAGATAGTTTAGTGGCAGGGTCAGTGTTGGTTACTCTAGCCTCTTTATTTCTAATTCACTGCTCTTTCCAATACCCTGTGATGCTTTTCCCATGGAAATAATTATTTTTGGCTAAGGATAATATATGAATAATTTCTAAGACTGGAAATGGAAAGGAATTAAAATATGCAAGAGCCAGAGATCACCAAGTCAAACTCTTTAATTTTGTAGATGAGGAAATAATAGAAAGAAGTTGTCATTTGCCCAAGATCACATTACAACTCTATTGTAGCTCCAGGAGGACTTGAGTCAGATCTCCTAAGTAGTAATCCAGTGTTCTTTCCATTACAATCCATCATTGCTCAGAAAAACTCTAACGAGTGGATCCCTAAGAAATACTATAAAAATCAATAGGTGGCAAGAAATTGGTGTATAGTGGGCAGCAATTTGGGTATAGCTGTAGGAATTCAGGACAGAGATTTCTACCTCCACCCTTACCCATTTAGTGTGGTTTAAGCAGAACTCCAGAAAAACTACTATAGTTGTGATGACAGCAGCCAGTTGATGAAATTCAAATAGAGCACTGGACTTGGAAGAGGCAGGGTGACCCAAGTTCAAATCTTCCCTGGCAAAGTTACGTAATCACTCAGCCTCAGATTCTTTATCATTCAAAATGGAATAACCAGCATTTTGCAAACCTTTAAGCGTGCAAATGCTAGTTATTATTTTTGTCATTATTAACGCTTCCAATCCAACCCAAATATCGAAACAGGCTTAGGGGAATTCTCACTGAGGAAGATGTGGAATTATTAAAAAGACATACATAAATTCAGGGATTTTCTTTGAAGCTGTAAATCTGACTCACTAAAGAACCAAAATGACCCTGAGGCTACTGGCAGGCTCGCTAAAGAGTTTAAACCCTCTCCTGTGGGGAAGAAGTAGCTTTCCAGGCAAGAGCAGAATATGGTGGCTCAGAAAAGAAAGCAAGTAAGGGAAGAGACTAATAGCAATAAGGTAGAGGCAGCAGATACCAGAAGCAGCTCAGAAGAGAAGAAGGTGGCCATCCAGTGAAGAAGCCAACCTGGGAAATGGCATCAGACTTTGGGGAATTTTGGGGAAGCAGCAAGTAGCAACTCCAGGGACAGAGATGTGATCTATCTGGAACTTCAAACCTAACAGCATAATTTGTGTGGGCTACAAGTGTTCCCTCTTCCAACAGTGTTGGAAATTTATGGGATGGTATATCTCTCTGTTTTCCCAATAACAGTGTATGGCTGTGAGAGCTGGACTACAAGGAAAACTGAACTCTGCAAAAGCAACACTTTCCTATTGTAGTGCTGGAGAAGACTTTTGAGAGTCCCTTGGAAGCAAGATCATATAAGTCAATACTAAAGAAATCAATTCAGACTATTCATTGGAAGATCAAATACTGAAGCTGCAAGTTAGATGTTTTAGGCACTTAAAATACATAACAAGATGACATGACTCTTTGGAAAAGATCCTGATGTTGGGAAAGATTGAAGACAAAAGGAGAAGGGTGTGACAGAGGACAAGATAGATAGATAGATAGTATTACCAAAGCAATGAACATGCTCTTGGACAGACTTCAAAAAATAGTAAAGGATTTAATGGTCTTCCATTCTATGGTTCATGGGGTTACAAAGAGTGTAACACAAGAGAATGACTCCACAAGAAGTGTCTCTGTCTGGGGGGGATTTTTTTTATCCTTAAACTGTTTACATTTGTTTAATTAAATGCATTTGTTTTATATTAAAGTAGCTCTGGATTAATCTGATAAAAGGAAAGCATTATATAGGGATCCATTACTGTGGTTTTAAATGGTTGGTTGGTTGTTGTCCTTCGTTCTTAAAGAGGACCAAAAAGGACATCGCTATGTTAGTTAGACTCAAGTTACAGGGTGTCTGACTGTGGCTGATCAGACCAATATGAGCTTGGAATGCTCTACCACAGGTCAGGCACAAATAGACCATGTAACGTTTGGGGCAGATCCACTAAATTTGGTTTTAAATAGATACTGACTGAAAGAGTAGTGTAAACATATGTAGCTCTCAGGATGTTATGTTGATAGGGTCCAGGATATGTAGGTATTTGTTGTGGTTTTGACTTTTTATCCACAGATTTTTTTTCAAAAGGGACTGGCTCTCCTCTACCTAGAGTAACTTTATCCCTAGTCTCTCACTCTCTTCTCTTCCTTCTCAGCCTTACCTAAATTTGTACAAGATTAACTAACTACCAATCATATTGTAGGGCTATTTGACACCTGTATCACAGTGGGAGATGCTTCAGGATAAAATACTACATTACAAACCATTTAAAACATGACTATAAATAAGTCAGGAATATAAACACTTGCCTGGATACAGGGGGTCTTTTAAAAGAATCAAACCAGTGAACAAGAATCATGAATAAGGCCTAAAGAACGCCAGGAAGAGGAAAGAAAACATATTTTTTCTTGCTGCTTTTCAGTCCTACATCTGTTGTGTTTGTTTGTTTGTTTTTGTGGAAGTGGGAGAATTGAGAGGACATTTTTTGTAGACAGACTTTACTTGTAATTCCTCACACAAGTGAGATGAAGCATATGAAAATGGGACTTCATTGTTAAATGGGCAAAGCCAATGCAAACTGTGTAGGACAAATATAGATTTGAGTTTTGGGTTGTTTTTTTTTTAAACTCTTTTCAAGGATGCCATCAACTCTCAAAACAATGGAATCCTTTCTAATTTGATTTGAAAATGCATTGAATCCAAGAAACCATATCTTGGGAGATCATGTTTAATAATAGACTAGCAAAACAGTCTTGTGACCTGATTTACTTTTGACCCCTTCACCATGAACATTTCAAGAGTTTTGCTTCCCTCCTCCTCCTGAACTTCTTTTCTCTCCTTTGTGACCTCCCATTGGCACTATGCCCCCACTAACTGCCTGGGCAGAAATCCAACCTTCCTACCCCAGGCTTAGCAATAGGAGCTAAAGTGATATCAGGCTTAAGAGGCAAAAAGAATCTGATCCCCCATGGTTTCTAGGCCTTTATTCCCTCAGCAGTACATTTCTTCCCACTCTTTCAAGTACTCTTCCATCCTTTCTGACTTTACTTGGTTCTGTGTAATGAGTGAAAATGAAGGGGGTCTGAGTAGGGGTTTGGGGGTCAGTGCGCAGGTGTTGAATAGGACCAATTTTACTTGGAAAAGAGAGGAAAGAGAAAAATAATGAATGAGAAAATGACCCTTACCAAAATGCATGATTTCTAAACCCTCTAAATATATGTATTTTCTCACCCTAGCTTCCAACCCACTGTAACATATGCCTCCAGGAATAAGAACTCTACTGCTCTTATCTTGGTAGAGAGGTGAAGATCCCAGGATCTTGAAGGGTATGCCAAGAGAGTACAGGACATGTCAGATCCTACCAACTAACTAAAGACCAACTAATTAATCAATGAAGAAACATTCAGGTAATGAGGAGGGGGAAGGGAACAAGAATATGTAAAATACCTTCTAGTGCCAGGCACTCTGCTAGGTGTTTTATACTTATTATCTCATTTGGTCCTCACAACTCTGTGAGGTAGGGGCTATCACTGTCTCTTGGTGTAGGATATGTTCAGGGTAGATTAGTACTTCTGGTGTGAGAGCTGCTTTCCACCTTTGAAGTCTACCTGATCCATCTATTTCTCACCTGTGCCTCCAAGAAGCTGTAATATGTGCAGTGGCCACACCCCAGCAAACCTTTTTGGCAGATATTCTAAATCAGGTTGAAAGTAACTGAAGGGTCTCAAACCTTTTGTTGAGTCAGACCTTTTGCTGAGTCAGACGGATTGTCTGCCCCAAGCATGTGAAGACTTGCCCTGGTGGGTTGAGTAGATAAGAACAATTTGTCCCAATGGCCATAAAGGTGACTGAAGTAGGTGCTGTGGAACACTTCAAGCTTGGTTACACATCATAGACACCAAGGCCATCCACTGCATCTTGAGCCATCACCAGTTACCTTGACTCTGTCTTGTCACTGGACTGTCATGACTCTGGAAGAGAGAATGAGGCTGATGACTTCACGGAACCCTGCCTCACTTAAATCCAATTTATGCAGGAATCAAAAGACTTGATCCTCTTCAAGAACAAAGGACAGCAACCAAAAGAATTATCATCCTTATTTTTTTTTGTTGAGGAATGTAAGGCAAACAGAAGTTAAGTGACTTGTCCAGGATCACATAGCAAAGTGTCAGAGGCTAGATTTAAATCCAGGACTTTTTTACTCCAAACTCAAATTCTGGTTTATGACCAATAGTATCAAAAACCTTAATCCCTCAAAATTACCCATAGAGCCCTCAGTGGAAAAGTAGTAGGTTGCCCGCTGAGAACCAAACTAACAATGCAAGTAGAGATTGGGAAACTTAACCTAGAGGGAATGTTATACATATATGATACATAAAGAGTAAAATTTAGGTAAACTTAGAGAAGAAGATATGTTTGAGGAGTTATCTTTGCCTGCTAGAAAGGCTTTGAGTTTAGGGTGCTAAGTCTTTCACCTAAGGAACAACTTGCCTAAATTCAGAAAGGCTTACCACCAGCTTGGCCATGAGGTGAATCATTTTTTTCTACCATAGCAACTCTCAAAACCTGTTTAACAAGTTGACCACATACTATTATCTTTGCCAGATGAGAGAATTATTTTGCTAACAAAATCAGGGATCCCTGAGAATCAGAGTATGTTTCTTTATTCAGAAAGAATTAAATGAAGTAAATCTTGAAGATTATCTGACTTGGCTGTTTGAAATACCTGAAATTTTCCAGCTTTGATTGGTTGTTGTCCTTTGTGCTTGAAGAGGACCAAAATGACATCATTATGTTGGGGTCATATGTGTTTGGCTGTGGCCATTGTGAGCTGTCAGAAGGCTCTACCACAGTTTGGGTGCAAAGAATCCATATGAACATTTAGGGTGGAGATGTCTCTAAAGATGTGCATCTCATTTCTTTTGAGTCACTGCAATTCTGCTTTGCTCATATAGTACAGTGCCTTCTTTGATGTGGGCATCTGTCCTATCCTAGTGTCTCCCATGTCTCATAGTCAATTCCAAAGTTCTTTAGAGAAACCTTGAGAGTATCCTTCTACCATTTTTTTGAACTTCTTGTGAAGGCTTACCCCATGTGAGTTCTCCATAAAATTGTGTCCGTCCTTTGTTGCCGAAGAAGACCCATAAAAAAGTCTTTTAGGCAAACCTCTACTTGGCATTCAAACAACTTGGTCAGCCATTCGAAGTTGCACTCTTTCCAGTACCTTAGCAGTTCAGCTTGAGGGAGGACCTCAGTATCCGGTACTTTATCTTGCCGAGAGATCTTCCGAATCTTCCTAAGATAATTCAAATGGAAGTGATTCGATTTCCTGGAATGGAGCTGGTATACTGTCCAGGTTTCACAAGCATGTAACAATGAGGTCAGCACAATGGCTCTGTAGACTTTCAGTTAAGAAGGTAACATAATGCCTCTTCTCTCCTACATTTTCCTTCAGAGCTTTCCAAACTCTGAGCTAGCTCTGGCAGTGCCTGCTTTAACCTCATCAATTATATGTAAATGCCTGAAAAAAATATACTGCCAAGATATATGCCAATCCATAAAATTCAAAATTTCTCCATCTGCTACAACTGATGGTTCAACATATGAATGGTGTGATGTTGGCTGGTGGAGAACCTCTGTTTTCTTGGTGTTAATTGTCATGCCAAAATTAACACAAAAAGCGAAAATTTATCCATGCTCTGTTGCATCTCAGCGTCAGAGGCTGCACTGAGTGCACAATCATTTGTGACCAAAAAGTTACACACTAATTCTCCTTCCACTTTAGTCTTGGCTTGTAGGTGTTGCCTCACCCTGAGTATATGCAAAGACCTTGGTCTAAAGGTCCTAGTGCATCTTGGGTCATCTCCAATCATCCTGAGGAATATCAGGTTTCTGGATTCAGATGACTCTGGAGAAGAAGTGAGGCTGGTGACCTGCACAGCCTTCCCTTACACAAAAACAAAGTTGAGTGGAAGTCATGTCATCATTCTTCTGATGGGATGGTCTTCTTCGGCAATGAAGGACGAACACAGTCCTGTGAGTAGATGCAGCTGGCTGAATGCTATCTGGGTAACTTACCTCCTCCTCTCCTGTCTGCCTCCCCCTTCCCTTCCTTCTCCTCTCCAAAGGAAGGTAAACTTGAATGGCAAAAGATGCCCAGTTGACTGGGGTTTTACTGACTCCTTTCCTATTTTCCTCTTTTCCCCTCCCCTCCCCTTCCTACCCTCCCATCTCCTCTCTTCTCCCAAAACCTTAAACCTACTGCACTCTGAAACTGGGACTCCACTGGGGCCCTGCCTGAGGGTTTCTATGGACCCTCCTAGCTTGACAGTGATTATCAATAGTAACTGTTGCTGTTTCCCAACCAGTCTGATGTTTTTTTCTTGACCTCATTAAAGGAGACATGGTCTGGCTACTTCTCAAACAGGCCTATTCAATGAATGGGAGTTGCCTCACCCTAAGTGAGTACATGCAAAGATCTTGGCCTAAAGGTCCCAAGGTCTCCCAGTGGATCCTGGGTCATCTCCAATCATCCTGAGGAATATCAGGTCTCTGGATTCAGATGGTTCTGGAGAAGAAGAGAGGCTGGTGACCTGCACAGCCCTCCCTCACTCATAACAAAGTCAAGGGCAAATCATGTTGTCATTCCTTTGATGGGATGGTCTTCTTTGGCAACGAGGGACGAATACACAACTTTTCAAGTTAAAAAATTTACCATCACTGTAGTAGCTGACCTTGATGTCATTTTTGTCCTTGTTGAAGGCATTTGGCAACATTGCTGAAAACATCATACTAAAAAATATGAGAATAAGTACATACCAGAACTCATACATGCATGCCATTTTGAAACTGAAATACAATATGGGTGAACTTCTCCAGGCAACCAAATTTTTTTCACGATCTTCCATGAGCATTCGTAATTACCAATATCAAAGGCCCAGGTCAGAATGAAGAATGTTGTTTATAGATCTCTGTTGTGCTTCTGGCGTGTCTCCTGGAGATGTCAAGCAGCAAAAACCATATTGACCATTTCTCAGTCCTCTCTGAAGTCACACCAGCTCATGGTTCTCCTAGGTGAAGAATCAATCTATTAAGGAGGACTCTGGTAAGAATCTTGTCAGCATTAGCTAAGAGGGAGACTTTCCTTTTTTGTCACAAGATTGCTTATTTCCTTTTCCTTTATAGAGATGGACAATGGAGGCATCCTTGTTAATGTGTTCATCCTTTGTTTTCGAAGAAGACCATGACATCAGAGAAATGATGACATGATTTTCACTTGATTTTGTTTTGAGTGAGGGAGGGCCTTTCCTGGGCCATCTGGATCCAGTGACCAGATATTCATCAGGATGGTTTGAGATGGCCCAGGATGCAATGGAAGACCTTGGCCTTTTTTGGCTAAGCCCTATTCAGGTACTCACTTAGACTGACGCCCATATAGTGAATAGGCCTCCTTAAGATGTAATCAGGGAATGGCCCTTTTAATGAGCAAAAAAATATATATACAAGTAAATCAAGCTGGGAGGGAAAGAGCAACAGTTACTATTTATAATCACCCTTTTTTAAAAAAAAACAACTTTATTTTTAGTTTTCAACATTCAATTCCACAGGATTTTGAGTTCTAAATTTTCTCCCCATCTCTCCCCTCTCCCACCCCCTCAACACCATACATTTTGATTACCCTTTCCCCCAATCTGCCCTTCCTTCTCTTACATCCCTTCCTTTCCTTATTCCTATCTCCTCTATTTTCTTGTAGGCCAAGATAGATTTCTATATCCCATTACCTGTACTTCTTATTTCCCAGTTGGTGTAAAAACAATTTTTAATATTTGTTTTTAAAACTTTGAGTTCCAACTTCTCTCCCTTCCTCCCTCCCCAGCCATCTTGACCTAGAAGGCAAGCAATTCAATGTAGGCTATACATGTGCAGTTATGCAGAAGACTTCCATAAAAGTCATGCTGTGAAAGACTAACTATATTTCCCTGCATCCTATCCTGTCCCCCATTTATTCTATTCTCTCTTTTGACCTTGTCTCTCCCCAAAAGTGATTACTTCTAATTACCCCCTCCTCTCATTTGCACTCCCTTCTATCATCCCCCACATCCCACTTATCCACTTCTCCCCTACTTTCCTGCAGGGTAAGATAGATTTTCATACCAAACTGAATGTGCTGTTTTTCCCTCCTTAAGCCAAATGTGATGAGAGTAAGTTTCACTTTTCCCCTCTCAACTCACCCCTTTTCCCCTCTATTGAAAAAAGCTTTTTCTTGCCTCTTTTATGAGACATAATTTGCCCCATTCCATTTCTCCCTTTCTCCTTCCAATATATTCCTCTCTCACCCCTGAATTTTATCTTTTTAGATATCATGACTTCCTATTGAACTCACCCTGTGCTCACTGTCTATATACGTGTGTGTGTATAATGCCTCCAACTACCCAAATACTGAGAAAAGTTTCAAGAGTTACAAATATTATCATTCCACGTAGGAATGTAAAAAGTTCAACTTTAGTAAGTCCCTTAAGATTTCTCTTCCTGTTTACCTTTTCATGCTTCTGTTGATTCTTGTGTTTGAAAGTCACATTTTCTATTCAGCTCTGGTCTTTCATCAAGAATGCTTGAAAGTCCTCTATATCTTTGAATGACCATTTTTTCCCTTCAAGTATTATACTCAGTTTTACTGAGTGGGTGATTCTTGGTTTTAATCCTAGTTCCTTTGACTTCTGGAATATCCTATTCCAAGCCCTTCGATCCATTAATGTAGAAGCAGCTAGATCTTGTATTATCCTGATTGTATTTCCACAATACTTGAATTGTTTCTTGCTGGCTGCTTGCAATAGTTTCTCCTTGACCTGGGAACTCTGGAATTTGGCTAAATATTTCTAGGAGTTTTATTTTTTGGATCTATTTCAGGAGGTAATCTGTGGATTCTTTCAATATTTATTTTACCCTTTGGTTCTAAAACATGAGGGCAGTTCTCCTTGATAATTTTATGAAAGATGATGTCTAGGCTCTATTTTTGATCATGGTTTTCAGGTAATCCCATAAGTTTTAAATTGTCTTTCCTGGATCTATTTTCCAGGTCGGTTGTTTGTCCAGTGGGATATTTCACATTATCTTCTATTTTTTCATTTTTTTGGTTTTGTTTTGTGATTTCTTGGTTTCTGCTAAAGTCTGCTCCATTCTAACTTTTAAAGAACTATTTTCTTCAGTGAGCTTTTGAACCTCTTTTTCCATTTGGCTAATTCTGCTTTTTCAAACATTCTTCTCCTCATTGGCTTTTGGGACTCTCTTTCCATTTGAGTTAGTTTATTTTTAAAGGTGTTATTTTCTTCAGCATTTTTTTGGTCTCTTTTAGCAAGCTATTGACTCATTTTCATGATTTTCTTGTAATGCTCTCATTTTTCTTCCCAATTTTTCCTCCATCTCTCTTACTTGATTTTCAAAATCTTTTTTGAACCCTTCCATGGCCTGAGACCATTACATATTTATTTTGAAGGTTTTGGATGCAGAAACCTTGATTTTTATGTCTTTCTCTGATGGTATGTGTTGTTCTTCCTCATCCGACAGAATAGAAGAAAATACCTGTTCACCAAGAAAGTAACTTTCTGTAGTCTTATTTGTTTTCCCTTTTTTGGGCAATAGTCCTTTGTCAAGAGGGGATATACTCTAGAGACCTGTAATCCTCCAAGGTGGCACAATCAAGTTTATCCCTCTCCTAGCATTCACTTTGGTATGGGACCTACCACAAGCTTTTCTCTTCAAGATCTGTGAGTAGAATTCCCTCTTCAGAGCCTCCACCAGATCTACCACATCAGTCAGTGCTTCTCTTCACCCCAGGACTGTCACTCAGAGCTGAGACGCAGATCAGCCCTTCAATTCCCCTAGGGTCTTTAGACCAAGAGCTCCAGAAATGGTCTCTGCTGGTGCCACTACCTGGAGCCAGGACTAGAGCAGGACCCTGCTCCCTTCTCACCCAGGTGAAAGAACTTTCTCACTGACCTTTGAAGCTGTCTCTGGCGTTTGTGCATTGAGGGATCTTGGAACTGCAGCTGCTGTTAGTGGCACCTTGAAGCCTGCTCTGGTCCGCCAAGCCACACTGCATGGTCAAGGCTGATCTGCACTCCGCTCTGAGCCCAGTGCGATAAACTTTTCCTGTCAGCCTTCCAGGCTGCCTTGGACTGGAAATCTCTTTCACTCTGTTGTTTTGTTGCTTCTGCTGCTCTAGAATATGTTTAAAGTCATTTTTTAGAGGTATTTTATGGGCTGTGGGGGGAGAACTCCTACAGTTTGTTCTTCTACTCTGTCGTCTTGGCTCTGCCCTGATAATCACTCTTAAGCCAGGAGGGTCCAGAAAACAGCCATTAAGTGGAGTTTGGGCAGGGGCCTATTGCCGTGCAATCTACAGGCTTCAGAGTGCACCGGGTTTAAGATTTTCTGAAAGACAAGGAAGGAAGGAAGAAGGAAAGAAAGAAATCCAGTCAGTAAACCCCAAGTTAACTGGGCATCCTCTGGCCATCTAAATTTACCTTTCTTTGTAGAGGAGAAGAAGAGGGAGACAGAAGAGAGAAGATGAACTGAGTTACCCAGCTAACGGTGTCCCCATTCAGGCAGGTCTGTCTGCTTACAGGTTTGTGTTCATCCTTCATTTTCAAAGATCATAACATCAGGGAAATGATGACATGACTTGTACTTGACTTTGTTTGAGTGAGGGAGAGTTGTGCAAGGTCACCAGACTCACTTTCTTCTCCTGAGCCATCTGGATCCAGTGACCATATATTCATTATGATGACTGGAGATGACCCAGGATGCAATGGGAGACCTTGACCTTTTTTGGCTAAGCTCTATACCTGGGGAATAATCTCTTTGGCCATATAACCGAGAAGATTTCAGTTAGCTTCTATATGAACAGTGGACCTCCTGCTTTGTAAATCTCTGCTAGAATAGAATCAGCACCAGGTACTTTGCCCCACAAGAGGAGCCAAATGGTATTTAAAACCTTTTCTTCCGTTGGAAGTTTGTCTAGAGAGGGACTGACTTCAACCTGAGGTTAACTCTCAGTGTCTTCAGTATTGATTGATGATGGTCTGTTGAAAACACTATGGAAGTTTTCAGCCCATCTCTTCAGGATTATATCCTTATCACTAATCATTGTGGGTCCATCAGCACTGAGTAATTCAGATGTACCCTAGGTCTTTGACCTATAAATAACCTGGTTTAGCCCATCTGCCCAGATGACTTTACAAGGTTGTGGCTGCTAAGTATGCTATAGTTTCTTGGAGCCACAATAATAACTGGGTGCCAGATGTTCACCAAAGGTAGAAATCAGCCTTGAAAAGGGCTTGGCAGCCCTCACACCTGAATTGTTAGTCTTTCCTTAATACCTCCTATACCTCCAGTTCTAATAAAAAGGCCTTGGTGTCCCAAAGGACAATGAAAATTTCAACCAATAAATCAATCAATATTGATTGATCATCTGTGGTACTTAGGGCTCTAGGGTGTATGCAAGTGCAAAGGTATGGTCCCTGTCTTCAAGGAATCTATTATTTCATTGGAGAGATAAGAATGATAAAGAATATTAGAGAGGAATAAATAATAAGTGGTGTGGTATTATTCTAGGAGTTTCAGTGAACTCCTAGTTCAGTTGTAAAAGAGTATGGAATAACAGCTAAAGTGCTGAAAATCAAGTTAGGAATACATGGTTTCAATTCCCAATTAAAATATATATTATGTATAAATGCACATATGTGTGTATATGTGCTTGTACATATATATGTGTAAAGACACATATATACATATATATGTATATATGCAGTCAAATAAATGAATGCAACTTTATGTTAAAGACCTGTGATGCCCATATCTCATTGACTCTCAATATGGCCTTGGGCCATACCTATATAATCTGTCTGTAATGAGGTAATTTCAAGCAAGAGACCCCAGTCATCCTCAAGGGGAGAAATCATGTAAAGGGGTCTTCAGGTGAGCCCAACAACTCTGGGGTAACAGTGCCCCCTTACTACCAATTCTTTTTTTTTT
>JAQQSK010007381.1:0-14004 GCA_028658325.1 Potorous gilbertii
AAAAATCAATACCAATTTCTCATTTGTATGTATTTTATTATAGTGAATGGGATATGAACAAAAGAGGAAGTAATTGAGAGAGATAGGCAGAGACAGAGACAGAGACAGGGAGAGGAGATAAGAGAAAATGGACTCTATGTTGAAGTTGCCAGGATTTTTCTTGGCTGGGGGCTCTGAAGCAAAGTGAGTTTACTGAATTTTTGCACCAAGCTGAGGAGAGACTGGAATGGGCACAGAGACAGACAGGTGTCCTATATTTCATAAATAATAAATAAATTCCCAAAGCAAGTAAAAACATGAACCTGTTATTCTCCTGGGCAAAAGGAGGTCAGCAATGGCTTCTGTCTCATAGGAGGTTAGGCAAGCTGCTACAAGAGGTTTCATGGACTTCCTCTATGTTGTCTTATATGTATGTGTTTAAGGAAAATCCCCTCATCAGGGTGGAAATGAGGGCAGTGAATGGAGATAAAGTCACACCTGGTAGGAGGAGGGGGAAGTGATGACAAAAGAATGTCCATATTCCAAGGATGGATGCCACTGGAGGAGGGAGTAAGAATCTTCACCTTTTATTTCCTATATTGACCTAGCAGAATCTTTTCACATTATGTGCATAACCTCCCACCAAGATAAGCTACCCTTACATTTACCTCCATTGCTTGTAGTGCTGCTCTCTAGAGAGAAGCAGAAACAAGTCTAGCCCCCTTTTCCACTTGAAATGCCTTGAAATATTGGTAAATAATGACCATTTGCCTTTTCTCCAGGTTGAAATCCTCAGTTCCTTCAAATGAGCTTCATATGCCCTGGTCTCACTATTCTGTGCCGCTGTCCAGTACTAGTGGACCTGCCGTAGTTGGTCAATGTCCTTCCTAAAATGTAGGACTTGAAAAAGATCAGCTCCAGATGTGGTTTGAAATGTGTAATTCTGCAGGGGGATCTCCAACTAGATTCAAAGAGATTTCCTGGCTCTGTGCCACTCACCCAGGAAAGGCCTTTCTGACTGCCTTTAAAGGGAAGATAAGGCTACCTTTGCCCTTTGGAATTCACTCTGTGGGAAAATCCTTGACAAGCTGATCTATTCTTGACCCTGCATGAGAGAATCCTTAACCCTGAGGGATCCTAAGGCTAGCTAGCATTAGCTCTAAGGAAAGCTGCAAGTCTGGGACCCATGAGTTTACACAAGTCTAATACTTCATATAAAGTCACTTTAAAGAGTAGACAGAGTAGGGAGACTGTTCAATAGATTGTATTGAGAATTTAGAGAATGTTGGAATTTAGAAACATTGGAACTGGTTCCCCATCTAATAATAATTCATATTTACATAAACCTTTTTCTGAACAGTCTTTTGAGCTAGATAATACAAATGTTACTATCCCCATTTTAATTTGTTGAGGAACCCAAAATCATAGAGGTTAAGCTATTTAATCTCTACTAAGTGTTCAGAGTTAGTATTCAAATCCAGATGGGGGTATGCTTATAAGGTTTAACAACCAGCTCTCTGGGGGGAAAAAATCATCATGACATAATTCTTAAGTTTAATCTGCATTATTAAAATATTTTCCATCACTTTCTTAAGTCTAGATAATAAACAAATTGGTAAAGCAAGCCCTGTTTTGTTGCATTTGCTAATTTCCAAAGTGGAAGTGCTCACGCTGAAAATTTAGACATTGACTCTCACAAATCAGTTAGAACTGGCTCTGGTCCACCTCTCAACCTAGACTTCCTGACTTCATTTTACTCCATGGCCAGTCGATCAACAATCAATAAGCATTCATCAAGCTGTTCACTTTTCATTCTCCACTGCAACTCTGCCCAACCTTTGGAGCCTTCCTCAAACCATCCTCTGTAATCTGGGTTCTAACCTCCTAATTCATTAAAAACATTCTCTTCAAAGTCATTCAGGATCTCTTAAGTGCCAAAACCCAACAGTCTTTTCTCAGTCTTCTCATTTTTGGACATCTTTGCAACCTTAGACTCTCTGTCCTCTCCAAGTTTTCATGAGATCATTCTCTCCTGATTCTCCTCACATCTGTCTGACCACACATCAATCTTCTTTGCTAAAACTTCATCTAGGCTTCATTGGTAGTTCCCAAGATTGTATCCTGAGCTTTTCTTCTTTTTTCTCTATATTGTCTCACTTGGTAATCTCATCAGCTCCCAGAGATGCAAGGCCCCTTGAGGAAGAGATTGGAGGCAACATGTGCCAGACAGCATGTGCTGCCACCACCTTGACCACCATCTCACCTCAGACCCTGATGGAGACAGCCCAGGGCCATAAACCCAAGATTCCTAGGAATAACAGTGTCCCCCAAACAACTAAACTTACTTCTAGGCCAACTCCCATCCCTGTCAATTGAAAGGAGAATCACTGTGGAGAAAAGGCCCACCTTCCTCATTGCTACCAGCAACAATTGCTGACCAACTTTCACCAACAGGCTGATTAATATGATAGCCCTGGGAGTCACAGCACACTCAGACCACTACTGTTACCTCCAGCCCAGTCCTCTTAGTCATCTTTACCAACTGCCAGACAACTGCTGTTCACAGGGCAGGCAAGCCAGCCTAACTGGAGCTGCAAGACACTATGAGGGAGAGACAACTTGGGCCAAACCATTCAAACCACCACCAACATCTAGATTACCAACAGACCCTGATGGAGACATCCCAGGATCTAAACTTAAGAGCATTTTGAATACTTTCAATCTAATATCTGCCACTCTCATGGTGGAAAACAACCCCTGTGGAAATTTACCCAGGCAAACTGTATTTTTTGCAGACCCAGAAAAGAGAGTTCTTGCCACCAAAACCGTTGGCATTGTCAAATGACTCAACATCATAGACTGCTATTATTTTATCAGTGGAAATGACCAAGTCATGCACAGGAATCTTGATAGGTTGGTGTTTCTACCTTATCTCTCCCCATCTTAGTCCATCCTCTACTCATTGATCAATTTGACTTTCCTAGGGACAGATCTGACCATATCACATCCAGGCCTGTCTCAATAAATTCCAACATTTCCCCATTGCCTCCAGGGCCAAATATGTGTGGCTTTTAAAGCCCTGGACAATCTACCTCGGCCCCTTTCTACCTTTCCAGTCATCTTACACCTCACTTCCTTCCCTCTCCCAACACATATACGTGCACACACACACACACACACACACACACACACACACTCTCTGAACAATTCAGTGATACCTGCCTTCACTGAACAAAATAATCTATCTCCTAACCAAGCATTTGCATTGGCTGTTCCCCATGCATGGAACAGCATCTTGACCTCCTGGATTCCCTGCCTTCCTCCAGCTAGGAGTTAAAGTCTTCTGTAAGAAGCCTTTTGCAGTTCTCTTTAATCTTTGTATCTTCCCTCCAAGGATCTTCCTAATTTGTCCTGTATTTTCTTGCTTGTACATATTTGTGTACATCTTGCTTCCCTCATTGGACTCTGAACTACTTGAGAGCAGGGGATTTTTTTTTGCCTTTCTTTGTATCCCCAGAACTTAGCATAGTGTCTGTCACATAGTAGATATTAAATAAATGATTTTGTTAGAGTTGACTGAACCACACCAGTCCATCTTCCACTCAGTTACTAAGGCGATCCTCTTAAAGTTCATGCCTAACCAGGTCTCCCCACCTTCTCAATAAACTCTAGTGGTTCCTTATTACCTCCAGACTCAGATATTAAAATCCTCTAGTTGAATTTTAAAGAGACATTCAGGCTCTGCCTCCTTCTTTTCTCTCTAGCATTCTTATACTTTAATCCTTTCCCCATATTATGTGAACCAGTGATATTAGCTTATTTGGTACTACTCATGCAAGGCATTTCACCCTGACTATACTTTCTCCTTGGCTATCCCCCATGCTGGAATGCTGTCTCTTCACCTTCACCTCCTAACTTCCCTTACTTCTTTCAAAACTCAGCTCAAATTCAGCCTTCTGTAAGAGACTTTTCTCAGTTCCCTACTGCTGCCCTAAGTTAGGCCCTTACTTCTATTTTACATGTATGCTTTTTTGTTGTTGAGGTTAATGATGGCTAGGTATCCAGCACTGTGCAAAGCACAGGGGTTACAAAGAAAGGCAAAAATTAGTCTCTGCTCTCAAAACCCTCACATTCCAATGGGGGTCATATCCACTATCATATTAAATGACATAAAGTCAATCCTGACCATCAGCTGCATCCTTTTCCTTAGTTGGGGTCTTCAGTTTCCTTTAACAGTCATTTATTCATCTCTAGGCCCTCCAGGTATGCTCAGCCTGGCCTGAGAACTAGAGAGGATCTGTAGGGAAAAAATGACCCTTGGGCATTGATCTGAGAACTTTGCTGCTGTGCCCTAACTCTCATTCAGTGGGTTTTACTCTCCCATTAGGATTTTGATCTCTTCCTCACCAGAAATCCCCATTAATCTATAACTCCCACCCACTCACAATGTTTGTCCACACAAGTACAGGGGGTGCCTTTGTCACACAGTGGGCATTGCTTTGGGGGAATGTGGCATTTTGTATATTAATTAGAAGGCATTTGAGCACTAGCACATAGACAAGTAGATAAATATTATACCAGTGTTAGTTTTTATGTGAAATTATATATGCACTAGCTTAATGTACTAATGTCAGAGCAAATAAATATATGAGAATAAAAACAAAAACAGCAGCCCTCCCCCACTACTGCTGTTTTGAGCTGGTGGGTTAGATGCCTGAACTCCCCAGCCTTTTAATCTTACTGATTCATTTCCTTGCCTTCACTGTGGTGTATTAATATTAGGTCAAAAAATATTTCATCTGTTATTCTGAAGGTCTTATTTCATTTTTATTCAAGAATATGTAATCCCCAAGAAAAATAATTATGTATGAGATCAGCAGTGTAGCTAGGTACTGAATCCATAGAATCCTCTAATGTGAGAACTAGAAGAAATCTTTGAACACAGAATATCAGAGCTGGGGGAACCATAGAACGCAGAATTATCAGGGCTGGATGGGGACTTAGAACACAGAATGTTAGAGCTGAGAGAAACCGTAGGACAGAACGTCAGAGCTAGAAGGTGCCTTCGGATACAGAATGTTAGAGTTGGAAGGGACTTTGGAAAATTTTATATTAGAGCTAAAAGAAACCATAGAATGCCAGAATTGGAAGGTATCTGAGAACATAGGTTCTTAATCTTGGATCATGAACCCATTTATCAGTCTGGTAAAGTCTATGGACCCCTTCTTTCAAAATAATATTTAAATGCATAAAATAAAATACAGAGGATTATGAAGGAAGTCACTTTTGGCTTCTTTTATTTTCAAAACATTTGAAAATTTCATGAACCCCAGGTTAAGAATCTCAGGGAACACTAAGGAGGCAAAGTGGCCTCCTCAGGATCATACAAGTTAGTAGCAGAGCTCAGACTAAACACAAGATCTCCTATCCAAATCCAGTGTATATCTGCTATACCATGCTCCTCATTAAATCATTGATATCTCCAGCATGCTGTAGAGGAGCTACATCTTCAGACATAGCCGAATATTTGATAGACTATTGGGAGAATGTAGGCTTACTAATGTAGGGCAGTTACACTGGGCTTAGAACCAGGAGGACTCCTGTCTTTGTGAGTTTAAATTCAGCCTCAAACACTTACTGGTTGGGTGATCCTGGGCAAGCCACTTAAACCTGTTTACCTCAGTTTCCTCATCTGTAAAATGAGCTGGAGAAGAAAATGGCAAACCAATCCAAGTATATTTGCCAAGAAAAGCCCAATTAGGGTCATGAAGAGTCAGATACAACTGAACAATGACTGATTAGGCTCCCCAAGAGCAGGTAAAGAGCATGAGAGAGAGGAAAGAGAATTGGGCTAAGAACCAGGGAATCTCAGATCAAGTTTCAGCAATATTGTTGACTAGCTATGTTATGCTGGACACTACTCCCTGCCCCTGGCCTCAGTTTCATCATCTATAGAATGAGGAGAAGTTGCTAGGTATCTCTAAAATCTCTTCTGATTCCAACATTTTATGTTCTGTGGTCAGTGCCAGCTCTTATAGTTTAAATCGATAAATCTACAGTCATGTAAAAACCATCCCAAAGAACAAAGGAGCAGAATTTACAAGTTGTCATGTATTAACCAAAAATCACATCCTGGTAATATATGCTGAATCAGGAGTAGCCATTTAGGCTTTGCCATGAGTACCTTTTGATCCCATAATACATGAATTCCAGACAAGTTCCATAAGATCAACAGACTGCGAAAAGGTGCTGATAACTTTTAGATGATGCGGACATGTTAGCTTTAAAGTTTTACCAACAACAGAAAAGAGTTAGTTTGTTCCCCCCCCAAAACCATATAAAATGATACCTCAAAGTCCCTCTCCCTCCACCCCCAGCAATGCTCCCAACTCTAATCCATGGTTACATGAATGATACTCTCTACCTTTCCCCCACCCCATCCTCTTCCTCACATTGCCTATTTTCCTTCACCACTTCATCCCTTAACCCCAGGGCATCTAGCTGCTTGTCTCTTACTTTCTGTACTATTTGCCCTCACATCCTCTGTCTTACTAAAGTGTGATTATAGAGCCACTTCCCACTGCCATCATGGTCTTTCCCAGTGATTACCAAAAGAACTGGGCATGCCTGCCCCCATTTCATAATTCCATAAATTATCAATTTATGTGACAAGAAATAAAGCAATCAGGAAAGGATTCCTGGAGGAGATGAATCTTATGGGACTTTGATACTGAGATGCTCCCAGAATTTGAAGCAAAAGAAAACCTAGGAATCTGAGACACTACCATTTATGAACATGCTTGAAATTTAGGACAGGCCTTGTCTAACTGAGGGGGCAGAGGAGCAGTGAGCATGGGGTGAAGCTGGAGCAGTGACTCAGGAGGTATCCAGATTAAGGGTCCTTTCGTCTTTGAGAATCATGTTGAAACTCTTACATGTAATGAATAGCCGAATGTCCCTTTCTTCTAAAAATAGGTAGAATACAATAATGTAAAGAACCATAGCCCGTAAGTCAGGAGGTCTATTCTGACAAAAATTCACTGTGTTTGACCTCGTCCAAAGCATTTAGCTTTCCTGGGCCTTGGATTCTTTTCCAATGAAAGAGTAAAGAGTATCAAAGAAAGAGAGTAGAATACAATCTACTGCAGGGTGGGATTGGAAGAGATTGGAAGGTGTTGCAACAGTCGGAGAAGAATAACTGTGAGCCAGAGGATTAGTTTCAGGGAGTATCTTTGTTTTGATTCACAAGCAATTAGAAAGCATTTTTTAGGTATGGATACTTAGCAGTTTGTGGGTATGCCTGAAAAGTTCAGAGAGTGAACCTCAATTTAGAGATCTTAGAGAAAATTAAATTAAGAAAGTACATAGAAGTCAAAATGCAGCTGGCAAGAAGAAATTCCATCTGGGTCCTAGCGCTGATGCCCACAGAGCAATTCCTGTTTTAGGACCAAGGCTTATAGAACTCTAACATATGTGAGACAGCTGAATAGTACCATCTTAAGCCCTCACTAATGTGTTCATGGGAAAAGAGAACACTGAAGGTAGGGTTATACCAATGGACCTAGTATCTGGGCTGCAAGCATGAGAGCACTAAGTATGTCAGTGGGTTCTTGATGCCTTGACTTGCACTACATCACACAACATAGTTTATGGTCTGAAGCTGAAGACTTCCTGTGCTTTCTTGTTTTTGCTTTTGTTCATTGGATGGTTCTTCCTCCACATTTTTGCCTATTAAATTTCTTGGCATCCTTTAAAGCTCAATCCCCCACCCCAGTCCCTGAAACATTCTCTTGTTACCTCCTCCCCATCCTAATTGCTAATCTTCCCCTCAGATTTCTCAGATCACTTTACCTGTACATCACTAGGGCCCTTATCATCTAATCCTGTGTATTCTCATTACCCTGGTCTGTCTCTTAACAACAATACTGGCTAGTAAGCCCTTTGAGGGCAAGAACCTTGTCTTAACTAAACTTGGTGTCTCACCTGGTACTTAGCAAAGAGCAGGTGCTTAATTCCATTTTTTTTTTGATGGATGGAGAATTCTGGAGTTATTCTGATTGTACATCATCCTCTCTCTTACTGAATTAGTCACTTGGTCTGGCGATTCTGCAGAGAACAGATCTTTCTAGGCCATTCCATTTCATACATCTGATTCCTTTTCTGAGGCATTTTTCTCCACATTCAGTTGTTTAGCTGGGGAGAAGGGAGGGACGTAACTGAAGACTGTGCTCCATCACAACAGCTGTACAGGCTGGACAGTTCCCACTGGGGTCATATTTCAGCCTTTCCCCTCTTCTGACAACTATAATCTTTGGTTTAGGAGATCACAACTGACATTTCTAATCAATAAGACTAAGTGGGACCAACGCCAGCAGAATGAGATTTCACAGATCTCTCACCCTATTTCATCTGGAGTCTTTGAGTCCTTTGATTACAAAAAGAGTTTGTAAATTCCTAGGGTGTATCAGTGTCGCCATAATACCTTGTGTATAGACACCATTTAAAAACCTTGGAACCAGTAGAGTTTTAAAGACTCTGCTGTGTCCTCTTCATTTTACATATATGGTAACTGAGGCCCAGGGAGGAGAAGAGACTTTCTGAGATCACACAGCTGATAGATGGCAGGGCTAGGCCAAGTATTCACATGTCTTGGCTTCAAGTCTGATATTTTTTGTGCAGTGAGAACAGTTATAATCAACATACTCAGAAAAAGAGCTCAGAAAAGGAAAAGGTGGCTTCTTCCTGGGGAAATTAAGGAAAGCCTCAGGGAGAAGGTGGAACTTTTTGTCAGAAGAAAGATTGGGAATAAAGTGGAGCTGAGGGACTGTGGGACTGAGTTAATGTGGTGGTTTTGAAGACCTTTTTCTCTCTTCAGCACCAATGGCCCATTCATCTATTGATCAACAAATAGCCTTTCCAAGGGAAAAGGGTAATTTCTCATCAAACTAAACTTGTACATTAGAGGAAAACAGTTTAGTGTCATCTGGGAAAACACAGCAGAGGGTTAGAATTACAACCCCTCCAAGCTGCAAGTCATGCATAGAAGCCAGGCAAAGAGATTTGCTCTGTCTGATTGAGTATAATACTTCTTCAGGAAGTAAATAAGATTCACTGTAAGGAAGCTGTAGTGTTGACAATTTCTTACATGCAATCATATACCACAGACTGCCTCCCGCCATCAATTGTCATTCTAGCAGGCTGCTTCTGCCAGGACAGAGGGAGGTTAGCTCTGCAAGGGAGGATTTCAGCTGGCTCCATTTGCTGAAAGGCTGAAAAATGCTTTAAAGTCCTGTTTGGAAGCAGCAAATAGCAAAGGATATTTGATTTCTGCCAGGAATGACCAATAGTAAATAAACTTGTTTGAGTGGTGTTGTCTCTGATAAACAGAATCAGCTGTGGCCAGTGGACATTTCAATGTGTTTCTTTGCTTTCCTGGGGAACATAAAGATCACTAGGGGCAAAGCATGACTGGTGCAGAGTCAGGAAGCCAAAATGAAATGGGACCTATCAACATTTTGGAGAAGCAAGTATTGTCTGCAAGAGATAAAATGAAACATTTTAGTGAAAGTTACAAACAGGGTGGGGAAAAAGGTAAAATTGCCTCTATAAAAAGGATCCCCAGGTGATTCAGGATTCAGGGAAGAATTGGTCAGACAACCATGCCCCTTGCAAGGGAGCCTGCAGAGGTTGAGAGGAAGAAAGGGTTGGGGAGCTGGACCTCTTTAAGTGCTTCCTAGTGACTGCAGCATGTGTGTGCTACCATTTACCCCCACACAACACTCTGATGGACACACACGTCTCTCTGCAGCATACATATCTCACATACATGTGTGTTTCTTTCTGCTGCTCATAAATGTCTACTCATATACAATCTCTTCACATACTTCTCTTACACATTTTTATGAATACCTATTTGAAAAATATGGATCCTCTCCTCTCCCTCTCTTCCCCCCACCCTCACACACACATGTCTACTTGTTTCATACATCTCTCCTGAAAACAGGAACACACTCCTGCAAAATCTTCTCCTACACACACGCACATTCACTCTATATACCATCCCCAGCCCCTTGCCCTGCAAAATGGATTCCTTGAGGCCTCCTGCCTCATTTCCTTACCAAGGTAAGGAAATGGAAAACCTTCAATATGAGAAAGAGGGAGGTTTGAAGTTCACAATCAGCAGGTTCCGAGTGCAGGGATTGTGTCTTTTGTTTCTTTCAAATCTCTTCCACGATATTTGGTACACTGGATGTTAAAGACGAATCATAGGCTATAGCTGTGTTTTTCAATTTTTTTTCCAGTCCAAGTTATACTCTTGTCATAAGGCTTCAAGTCTGTCCTTGTCTCAATCCATGTACTGGTCTATCCATAATTCTTCCCCAAACTAGATGCTCTCATACATACACATGCATATATGTGTGTATACATGCATGTGCTTTGGGAAAATCACTTCCCTTTGATGACCTTCAGTTTCAAATCTGTAAAATGAAGAATGTAGCCTAGATGATCCCACAGATCTTTTCTAGCTCTGACACTATATGATGATGATAGTTCTTATATATATAGGGCTTTAAACTGAAGACAGAAATCAACTACTTGATGTAGAATATTGGGTAGCCAGACATACTTGCACTCCAATAAAAGACCTTGTTTAGCTGTGTCCAACTCTCATGACCCCACTTGGGGTTTATTCAAAAAGATATTGGAGTGGTTTGTCATTTCCTTCTCCAGCTCATTTTATAGATGAGGAAACTGAGGCAAACAGAGTTCAGTGACTTACCTAGGGTGAGACAGCTGGTAAGTGTCTGAGACCAGATTCGATCTCAGGAAGATAAATCTTTCTCACCCAGGATGCAGTGGGAGCCCTTGGTCTTTTCAAGCTAGGGTCTTTATTGGCTAGTGTTTAAATTTTCATCGCTCCTGGGCTGAATTACTCAATTTTACCTACCCCAAATCTTAAATTCTACATGGAATTACTTATGCTGACAATAACCTGATTCCAAAGACATCAAAATTCAATGGTTGCAATCAGTTTACTAAAAGAGATGATTGATTAGGCATCTGCAATGGTGACTTCAACTTCTACATCTGGTTCAATGCTGATAGAAGTGATCTGCTTAACAATTTCAGAAAGACTGTGCAAATCAATAAGATGCTTGTGGATTCTCATCTGGAACTGATCCCAAGTCTTCGAACCTTCACCACAAGAAGTTTTTCTAGTTGTGATTTGAAGGGTCTTAGTGGGCATTTGAACAGGTCCCTTGACTTTCAAGTTCTTTTCTTTAGCTCCTCTAATTAGGTCAGCACACACTTTCTCCAGTGACTTCATGTTGTGGCTGATGAGGGTGATCCAGATCCGATGGATGGCTACTTCGGGCTCCACAAGTGTCTTGCTGGTGTCTTTGAAGGCCATGGCAGTGGAGTGGATTCCTGACCAACTTGTGCCTTGAGGAGAGCAAACAGCAGTGAGTCAGGAGAGGCAGGGACTGCCATCTGCACGCAGCTGTGGGGGTGATACCTTCACCAAAGAGCCAAGTTAGGGTCTTTAACAGGTCTCAGTTTGACTGAGACAGTACCCATTCAGTGATTAAAGATAGGTAAGAAATGAGGCAAACAATGACCTCTTTAAAAAAAAAAAAAGTAGATCTTGGAGGTGAAAACCCTGAGGGTTTTTGGTCAAAAAGAAATAATTGTTATTTAAATCCATTCTGAGCCAATCAGGGCCCAAACAGTGACCAAGTAGGGCTTGGTGTGGGACCAGAGTGATGTGGGGTTAAGGTTGGTCTTAAAGAGAAAAAATACAGAACAACAACAAAAAACTTTGAGAGATTACATTCCCTTTGGGTAGAGCAATGGCAGGCAAGGGTGGAGAGAAAAGAAAGGAGAGAGAGAGATTAATTTGCTCAAAGTCACATAACTAGGAATTAGCAGAGAAGAACTTCAAACTCAGTGCCCTGGATCCTTCCTAGTCAAGCACTCTTCCCATTACAGCCTGCTACCTTTCACTTATGTTCTAACTTCCCATATTCCGAAGTTCTTCCCTACTCTGATATTCTCCAAGGGAACCTGCAGCCTCAAGGCCACATGGGACCTTCTAGGTCCTCAGAGGTGGCCTATTGACTGAGTCCAAGTTTTACAGAACAAATCCTTTTATTAAGGGGATTTGTCTGGGAAGTTTGGATTCAGTCAAAGAGCTGCACTTGAGGATTTAGAAGGCCACATGTGGCCTCCAGGGTGCAGGTTCCTCACCCCTGGAAGCTCTTGTATATTGGGCAGTTTAAAATTCATTTAAATGCAAACTGAGTCAAGCTGCATATCTGTTACCTAACTTTAGTGGTGCACTTTTCTGGCCCCTGAACTGGCCAGATTGGAAAAGGAAAGAGGCACTTGCTTCATTTCTTCTGACCATTAAAACCTAACAATCTAAAGAATGCTTTTATATGCACTATTTTCCATTCTTATGAAATGAATTTTTTTGGAGGAATCATGATGCAGTTTAGCTTGAAATTCCTAGGTTTGAATTACTCCTTCTTAAGCATTGCAATGCCCTAAACTAAATTGCTCCCTTTCTCATACAAACCAGCAGAATTCATCCATGCAGTACTCCAAGCACGCTGTATACCTGCCAAAGGTTTTTTTTTTTAATCTTTTAATTCACGAGAACCTAAGAAGTTTAAATTGAAATCCTATATATAGCCTTCAATAATTCTCTCCCACTGACAGACATTAATTACCCCAAGATATTATAAAAAAAGTTGTGCTGTCTCATTGTAGACTTTAAATACTTTCTCCTTTGCAATAAAAGGAAGCTGTCAAGGAAGTTTTCATATTTTTTAATCTATTTTCTCACTGTAGCTTAGAATATCCTTTTGAAAACTTAAAAATGAAATCTGAGTTCTTCCTGTATCTCTTTTTTCTTCCTCCCTGGATCCTTTGTAACTTTGGTATCTGTAGTTTTTCTGACAAATTTTTAGGAAAACAGAGGATACAGAGAGAGAGAGAGAGAGAGAGAGAGAGAGACAGAGACAGAGACAGAGAGACAAAGACTGAGACAGACAGAGAGAGAGAGACAGAGAGAGAGATACAGAGAGAGAGTCAGAGACAGAGAAAGATGATAGAACAGAAGGAGAGAGAGAACAGAGAGACAGAGAGAGATGATAGAACAGAAGAAGAGAGAGAAAGAATGAGAGAGAGAGAGAGAGGGAGAGGGAGAGGGAGAGAGAGAGATTGAATACTTAGCACTGAATTCCCAGGGCTGAGTTCTAGGGATAGGAATACAAACAAGCAAGGTAGCCCCTGCCCTCAGAAAACTTACATTCTAATAATGGGAAAGACAACACCTAAAGGAAAGCTGGAAGAGGATGGGAATATAAAAGGGACATAGTATAATGGCCACTAGTGCAATGGAGGTCTGGTTCCCAACAAGATCAGCTGAAAGCTCACTTATCCTAATTAGGAAACCCAGAGGTGGAGTCCAACACTGAGGTGGGGAAGGTTGAAGATGAGGATGAGGATGATGATTCAGACCTGAAAGAGACCTTAGAGATCATCTGCTTCTCATTTGACAAATGATGAAAGAGACCAGAATCTCAAAGCTCATAAGTAGCAGAGCTAGATTCTAAAGTCCAGCCTCCAGATTCAAATCAAATGTTCTTTACGTGATACCATACTAGTTCTCATTTCATGAACATTTAAATATTTACCAAACATTTACTAAATGTGTTAAAATGCTGTTATCAAGCATTGAAGAAGATGCCTAATTAACAAAAGCATGGTATTTACCTTGAGATAGTTTCCAGTCTCCTAGGGAACATAAGGTTTGGGTACAGGAAGGGAAGAGGATAATAGAAAATAGCCAAGATGCCAGTGACCTTGGAGTCAGAAGACCTGAGATCCTTACTTAGGGGCATACATATACCTTTCCAGACATTTTATGTTATTTCTCATCTGACTTCTATCTACCTTCTAGTCAAACATTCCAATTCCTTTTCCCTGAACTGGGCAATCTGTCCCACACTGCCAGGC
>JAQQSK010007382.1:0-14004 GCA_028658325.1 Potorous gilbertii
AGGGAAACACCATGAATTATGTAAAGATTTAATAATGAAGTGCATGTGACATTGGCCCTCAAGAAGTATTTTTTCTGGTTTTGTGGTTCTTGGCCTGCCTGCTTTAAGCCCATTGGGACTATCAGTCATTGTGTTACATATCTAGCAGTGGAATTTAATTCACCAAGCATGACATCTGAATTTCTCCTTGGGGAGTTCCCTCCCAGAACCACTTACCTAGGTCCTGAAACTTATTTTCCCTTGTTAGTGCCCAGCCACGGGGCTACAGCTGAACAAAATGTGCTCTCTGAATATAATGGAATGTAAAGGATGTAAAGGATGATGAAAGTGCAGGCACACCTCCTTTTAGCGTGCTTGTTTTATTGAAATTTGCAGATATTGTGTTTTTTACAAATGTAAGATTTGTGGCAACCGTGTGTGAGCAAGTCTTTTGGCACCATTTCCCCAACAGAACATGTTCAAATTCTGTCTGTTGCATTTTGATAATTCTCATAATATCTTAGACTTTTTATTCATCATCATCATCATTGTCGTCATCATCATCATCATCATCATTATATCTGTTACAGTGATCTGTGATCCGTGACATTAACATGTCCCACTTGCAAGGAAACTTCAGGATTTGGACAGGGCTTGAGCAAGGGAGACTCTTTCTGAGAAGGACCTCAGAAATGTATCTGCCTGAAACCTTACACTGGTTAGGATCGTTTTCAAGATGAGATAAATGTGATCCCTGGAAACCCTGGTGTCATCTCTTCAAGAAGTTACCTAGAAAAGATGAAACAAAGGAAAAATAAAGTTTCTTGGCTACAAATCACAACCCACAAATGGAGAAATTATGAGCTATGTCTCCTTTGCTAATTCCTATGCATTGACAGAAGGACAGATTTGTCCAGATAACAAATATAAATCCATCAACCTGCTAAAAGACCTGTCTTTTGTTTAATTTTAATAACATTTTATTTTTTCCCAATTACATGTAAATCACCTGTCTTTAAAATAGTAAGTAAATTACATAAAGAAATGGTGGAGGTTGGATTCCCTACAATCCTTTCTCCTCGTATTTATCATCCTACCATTTTCCCCTTTGAGCTTCCAAGTCACTATCTACAATTCTCCATAACAATCCTTCTATAGGAAATTCTCTTTATGAACTTTATTAAAAAAAAGAAGACTGGCTCTCCCCATTTTGCCCAGACTGGAAATACAGGGGCTCCTTAAGGATACAATGGAACTAATGATTGACCTGGGAGCTTTGATATGTTCTGTTTCTAAGCTGAACTTGTTCAACCCTCTGTAGGGAATTTGATTGCCCCCATTCCTGGGGCCTTGTCCCTCTGCAATTCAGGGTCCCACTAACCTCTGACTCCCCACTACCTAATATTATTTTTAATTAAATTATTTTGTTTTCAGTGTTCTACAATCACTTCCATATATCTTAGATTTTTTTTCCCTCTCTTTTCTCCCCTTCCCCTCCTTCCCCACTCCCTCCCTGAAATGGCATACAATTTTACATAGGTTCTACACATACATTCCTATTAAATATGTTCATCTTAGTCATGTTGCATAGAAGAATTAAAATGAATGGGAGAAATCATAAAATAAAACATAATACAAAAGAAAATGATCTACTTCCTTCTGGGATCAAATTTCATACTTTCTTCTCTGGATGTGGAAAGCATTTTGCCTCAAGAGTCCATTGGAAATTTTTTAAGTCCTTGCATTGCAATGAAGTACTAAGTCTACCAGAAAAATTTCTTGCACACTGTGGTTATTACTGTGTAAAAAGTTCTCCTGGTTCTCCTTTCACTCAGCATCAGTTCATATAAGTCCTTCCAGGCCTCTCTGAAGTCTTCCTGATCATCATTTCTTGTAGCACAATAGTGTTCCAGTACATTCATATACCATAATTTATTCAGCCATTTCCCAATTGATAGATATCCCCTTGATTTCCAGGTTCTGTCCACCACAAAGAGAGCTGCTAAAAATATTTTTGTACATGTGGGACCCTTTCCCATTTTTATGACCTCTTGGGGAATACAGTCCTAGAAGCAGTATTACTGGGTTAAAGGGTATGCACATTTTTGTAGCCCTCTAGGCATAGTTCCAAATTGCTCTCCAGATCAGCTCACACCTCCACCAACAATGAATTAGTGTTCCAACTCTCCCACATCTTCTCCAACATTTATCATAGTCCTATTTTGTCATGTTAGCCAATCTGATAAGTATGTGATATCTCAGAGTTGTTTTCATTTGCATCTTTCTAATCAGTAGTGATTTAGAGCATTTTTTTCATATGACTATAGACAGTTTTAATTTCTTCTTCTGAAAACTGCCTGTTCATATCCTTTGACCATTTACTGAGGAATGACTTGTATCCTTGTACATTTGACTCAGTTCTGTATATATTTTAGAAATGAGGCCTTTATCACAGATACTAGTTGCAAAAATTCTTTAAACCCGGAATTATTTTTGAGAAATATTTAGAAATATCACAGCCTTGGTCCTATCTCACTTCAGACTTGACTTATTTTTTATTTCCTTAAAAAATGAGAAAATGTTTCAAAGGGAAATATTCTTAACTAAAGAAACTTTAGGCCTGATTCTGCCACTAATCATGTGACCTCAGGCAAGTCATCTGCCTCCAAGCATCAGCCATCTAATTTGTAGAATAGTTGGAGAAGTCGATTGCTAATCCTTATCCAACTCCAAAATCTTTCGGCCCTCTGGTTTTATTCTTAAAGTAAACCAATTAAAGAAAGTAGTTCGTTCAGAGTATCTATCTAGTCACTCCTGTGGGCATAGGAGGTAGGATGAGAATGGTGTTCTAGTGCAGTCCATTCAAGGAGAGGCAGGGGATCCTATTGGTTACAGTGCAGGGATTGGAGCCACTAAACTGATTTAGCATCTCTGGGATTCACGTAAGCGATTTCAGCTCTCAAAATCTCCATTTTCTGCTCCATAATACTAGGTGATCACACTTGTGATACTCAGCTCACAAGGTTATTGTGAAAAGAAAAAAGCCTTTCACAAACACCAAAGTCTTCAAAATGGGAGTTTTTAATCCTCTGAATTAATCAAATGATGGAGTTAGAGCATGATACAACAATGGGAAAACTGCCACCTTGAAACACAGAATTGAAGGAGCATTGGAGCTGGTCTTGACAAATCAGAGAACTGGCCTGTCAGTAAAAGTTCAAAACTCAATAAATAAAAAATGAAAAATCCATTGGAAGAAAACAATAAATAATGTAAATAAATAGGAAAGCTGGTGTTATATGTTGTTTTTGTCCTTCATTCTCTCTTAAAGAGGACCATGACAATAGGAAAGAGATGTCATAACTTGCAATTAAATTGGACTTAAGTGAGACAGGGCTGTGCAAAGTCACCAGGCTCACTTTCTCCTCCAGAGTCAGCTGAGTCCAGTGGCAAGATACAGACCAAGATGATTGCAGATGGTCCTGGATGCAATGGGAAACCTTGGCCCTTTTAAGCTAAGGTGTTTCCCAGGTCTCAGTTTGTCTGAGGCAATGCCCATTCGGTGAGTAAGGCTAGATTTAAAAAATCTGGGAGGGGAAGAGACTCAGGGTTTCTGGCCAAAACAAAAGCAATCACTAGTTACACTCACTCAAAACCATCAGAATCCAAACAGTGACCAAGTGAGACTTGGGCTGGGACCTATTGTTGGCCAATCAATGACAGCCAGAGTGATTTGGATTTAAGGCATAGTAGATTTTAGCTCAATATAAAGACAATTTTCCTGGCAATTAAAACTATCCCTAAAGTGTGTTGCTTTGAGAGGGTTCCCCAGTGAGTTCCCCAGTGCTGGATTCCTTCAAGCAGGGACTGGATAATTGAATGTCAAGAGTACTACAGAAGGACTTTGTGGTGTATGTAGGGAATGAGATTACATGACAGTTTAAATTGAGATGACCGGTGGTTGTGAATGTTATAAAAGAACTCCTGTGATGTGAACAGGTAGCTTTCAAAAGAAGAAATCAAAGCTAGCAATGGCCTTAGGAAAAATGCTCCAAATCATTAATAACTAGATATTTGTACATTAAAGCAGTTCTAAGGTTCAGTCTCACATTCATCAAAAAGGTGCAGTGAACAAAAAAGGCAAGTGACAAATGCTGGAGGGGAGGTGGGAAAATAGTTACAGAAAGGCACTGCTAGTGGAACAGTGAATGGATCCAGTCATTCTGGAAAACAATTTGGAACTAAGTGGAGGAAGTCTGTAAACTATGCGTGCCCTTTGACCCAATGGCACCACTACTAGGTTTGTCCCCCAAAGAGATCAGAGACAGAGGGAAAAGATCAATATTTACAAAAATACTTCAAGCAGCTCTTCTTGTAGTGGCAAAGAACTAATAACTAAGAGTTGAGAAATGTTTGAATAAATGATGGTAGATCAATGGAATAGAATACTATTGTTTCATAAGAAATAATGAAAGTGTAGTTCTGGAAAAAGTTGGCAAGACTTATATAAGTTGATAGAAAGTGAAGCAGAACCAGGAGAAAAACTTACAGAATGACAACACTGTAAAAATGAATGAAACTTAAAAGTTTAGCAACTCTGATCAGTGCAGTGATCCCCCAAGATTCTAAGGGACTCATGATCCATAGACACCCATCTCCCAACAGAAAAATGAAGGATGAACTTGTTCATTGGCCTGTGTGTCTACATACATACATACACACATATAAACACATATATATATACTATATATATACAATATATATACACACATATATATGTATTTAGTACAAAGCTTCTGTTTTCCCTTCTTTGCTCATTGCAGGGGTGAAAGTGGGAAGAAGAATGTTTGTATTTATTATATTGGACAATCAGGACCTCCTCAGAGGGAGGTCCCATCCACTCAGATTCTATTATTTTAAGCATCCCTACAGTTCTTTAAATTTAGAGTGATCTGTCATTGGCCTTTCATTGAGGTCCGTACTTTGATGACTCTGTGGTCTTATCAAGGAGGGGAAAGGGGAGGGGGCCAGGAAGGATTTATTAAGCACCTACTATGTGTCCAGCACACTGCTAAGTGCATTACAAATATTGTCTCTGATTTGCAGCACTGGAGGGTAGCTTCTTCCAAGATGCCAGAGCAGAGCCTGTGCACACCCTAGTCATCCTGTGCCACACTCCTAGTGTCCTCCTGGGAACTGGGTGAGTGCTTTGCACCAGTTCTCTTGCTTTCAGAATGCCTGTAAGATTCCAGTTAGCAATCTGGCCCAGATGGAGATGACAACGGGCCCTTCTCAGGGGGCTCACAACCAATCTATTTAATCAAAAATGCTTCCCATTCCTAAGTTAATTAAATGCTGTCCTCATGTTAACAAGGCCATGAAGAATGGATGAATGCCAGCCTGGCATTCTCAATGTGTTCTGGGATGATCGTCACTTTACTAGCGGGGGGGCTTGGGGTTTGGCAGAAAAAGAACTGACATCTTAGGACATGAAATGTGAGTTTGTATGAAAACTGTTAATATTCTATCTTGTCTGTGCTCCTTGTCTGCCTTGCATTGACAGCTTCCTAAAGTACTCAAAGGATTAACAAGACAAGCTGAGATGGCTGAACAGAATGAATCTTCTTAGTTCCAAGGTGAAAGTCCTAAAAGAGAAGGCTCCATGATTCAAAGGACCCCTGAAGGTCAGCTAGGACAACCTCTTGTCTCTAAAGGAGGTCCTGATCCCTGGAGCTTTGCAAGGTTCTTGTCCATTGTAAAATCATTCCTTTCACAAGCAAACTAATCTACCCAGAACCAGAAGACTGGGGAACTGAATATCTTAAGAGTTTCATAAATCTTTGATAGTCACAGAAATATAGCAGATCATAGTAACTGAGTGGATAAGACTGAATCCAGAAAGATCTTGACCAGTTAGGAAATTGGGCTTATCACAGAGGTAGGAAACCTATTGCCTTGAGGCCACATATGGCCTTCTAGGTCCTCAAGTAAGGTCCTTTGACTGAATCCAAACTTCACAATTCTGCAAAGTTTGGATTCAGTCAAAGGGCTGCCCTTGAGGACCTAGAGGGCCACAAGCGGCCTTGAGGCTGCAAGTTTGCCACCTCCAGACCTAATCATCTAATACTTGATAAGGATAAATGTAAAGCCTTATCCTTAGGTTCCAAAAGCCTACTTGTACCCAAGTCAACAAGATGAGCAGATGTAACTATTCAAGAATTCTTCTGAAAAAAGTTTGAAGTTTTAGAGTTATCCTTGTTGTTCAGTCATGTTCAAATCTCCTGTGATCCTATTTGGGTTTTTCTTAGCAGAGATACTGGAGTGGTTTGCCATTCCAACTCATTTTACAGATAAGGAAACTGAGGCAAACAAGGTTGAGTGACTTGCCCAGGGTCACCCATCTAGGAAGTGTCTGAAGCTTGATTTGAACTCAGGTCTGACTGACCACATCCAGTGCTCCATACTCTATGCCACTCTCAAGCTGATTATGGGGAAATAGTATGACCTGAACACTAAATATTAGTGTGATTATAGGTTGCCTAATGGGAAGAAATGTCCAAAGTGTTGAGATGATAGTCTCAGAAGGTGATGGGGTCTTCAAGGAAAGTCAACAAGGATTATTAAGTACTTACTATGTGCCAGGCCCAGAACTTAATTGAGTGTTAATCTTAGTTTTGGTGTTTAGATGCAACCAACATGGGATGCCAGCATGAAGAGACATAAGCTTTCTGCACTTCTCCTCTCACATGCTTTTCAGTTACTTGCAATCTGACTTCCAACCTCAACATTAACTGAAACTGGTTTCTCTAAAGTTACCGACGATCGCTTCATTGCCAAATCTGATGGTCTTTTCTTTATCGTCATCCCTCCTGACCTCTCTCAAGCATTTGAATCTATTTACCAACCTCTCCTCTTGGATTTTGTGACAAAACTTTATCCTGTTTCTTTTCTTACCTTTTAGACTCTTCCTTCGTGGTCCCCTCCGTAGGATCATCATTCATACTATATAAGTTCCCTAACTGTAGATGGGTTCCAAGGCTCTCTCCTGGACTCTTTTCTCTCACTGCACTCTCTCTCTTCATGGTCTTAGAATCCCCTGTGTATTTAATTACCACCCCTGCACAGATAACACCCAGATCCACATAGCCAGTCTTAGCCTTCCCTATTAGCTCCATTTCTACAGTGTCAAGTGTCTGTTGGATGTTTCATACTGAAAGTCTCACAGACTCCCCAAAGTCAAGACATCCAGAATAGAGCTGATTCTCCTTCCTCCAAAATCAGCTCTCCTACCAAACTCCCTGAGACTGGAATGCTATGGCCCACCTATGACAGCTCAGGAATCCATGATGGTCAAAAGACTTTTGTTATAAAACATTTCTTCCTACAGTTTTCCCTTTTTAATCTAATTATCCTCCTTCTAATTTCATCCTTGCGTGCCATGAAGGTGACTTTGACTAGCTGGTTTTTCTAAACTTTCTTTGAGCTTGACTTTTCCACCCACTGTTTCCTGCTGGTTATGAGACATTATAACATCCTGCTATCCTCCTCCCTGAGATATTAAAGACTTTGCATCCTAACTCAACATTGTCCTCGGTTTTTATCCTGACCCACTTGGCAAGAAGACCAAGTGTTGGGTTGGGGGGATTTTGGGGAAGAGGGTCCTGACAGTTTCTAAACTCTTGTGATTTTATTCATTCTTTCACTGGCAGCTAGATGGCACAATGCTGGACCCAGAGTCAGAAGACCAAGTTTCAGTCTAGCCATAGACACCAGCTCTAAGACCCAAAGCAAATCGCTTCATCTCTATCTGTCTCACTTTCTTCAACTATAAAATGGGGTAACAATTGCACCTCCCTCCCAGGATGGATGCAGATCAAATGAGCTCATTCCCAAAGTACTTAGCAAAGTGCCTGGCACATGATGGGTTTTCTCTCCCCCGTTCTGATAACGGCTTCTGTTTTGATGCCTGATCTTATATCTACTTTTCAAAAGTTTGTTCAAATAGGTCAGGAGTGAGTCATCTTAATTCTCTTCCAGACCATTGTTCTAATTTGGCTTTATTTTTATGTTTAACAAGTTGGTAGTCTGATTATACCCATTTAGATGACCCTCACAATTCCTGCTTATCTTTTGTATAAAGAGTTAATTCCATGTTTCATGATGCTATTGGATTCTTCACACATCCACTCTCTCCCATTTTCCCAAAAAATGTATTTACTCACAGTGTATGGGTATTAAGTTTCTGTAGAATCAACAATCCTTTGGCCTCATTCATTACTCTTAAGCTGTATTTTCCAGTGTGTTTTTCCCAGTCCTTTCCTGTGCTCATCTTTTCATTAAAGTCACTAAATATCAATACATTTTTTAATTTTAATTTGTGAGTTATTTATCATATTGTTTGAAAAATATCCCTATCACACCAATCCAATGCCTCAGGTCTCAGTATATAAACTGCATTCTAGTCCTTTTTTCTGCAAGTACCTCTGAGCTATGTAAGTTGAGTTATTCAAGTTTCCCATATAAAATGATGTTTTTGGATACCCTTGAATGCAACACAGTTCCAGCTTTGTCAATTCCTTTATGTTTCTCCTGTGAAGCTTCACTCCCTTTCATTGGCTGCAATTTCCATTTGTTTTCTAGTTTTATTCTTGCTGAGAATATTAAGATTGATCAGCCCTAGATGATACACCGATAGCTAGCTTGTACTGAGATGACAGACACCTCATCCAGAGGAGCCCAAATCACTGAATTGCATTCTGGCATGCTCCTGGGAATATATGGATATTCAAATGCTTGGGCTGGTAGAATGGGGTCAGCCTGTGGCAGCAGAGTTACATGAGGAAGAGATGAACTTATTCCCCCACAAAGGCTTGATATGGAGACCAGTAGACAAACAAATGTGAAGGAGTATTTCTAAAATACCAAGGACAATATTTTTCATTCAGAAACCTCAAGATAGAAAGTAACTGGGGGAGGGAGGTCTGCAAGGATTTCTTTTGTTAAATCAAAGTTTTAAAATTCAATCAATCATAGAAGACTGGTTAGATTTCTGGATCTTTGGCATCATATGAACTAGTTATATTTGATAGGCTCAGTCTTACTTTTATCCAAAAGTTTTATGTGTGCTGTATCACCATTAAAATGGAGGAGTGTGTGTGTGCATATGTGAGTTTGTGTGAGTGTGGGTGTATGTGAATGTGTGTGTATGTTTGTGTGAGTGTCTGTGAGAGTGTGTGAGTGAATGTGTGTGTGTGAGCATGAGCATATGTGCATGTTTGTGTGAGTGTGTGTATGTTTGCCTGTGTATGTATGAGTAAGTGTGTGTGTGTGTGTGTGTGTGTGTGTGTGTGTGAGAGAGAGAGAGAGAGAGAGAGTGACTGTGTGTCCAGGAACCTAAGAGGAATACTGGGCGAATCGGCTCTTTCTTTTGCAGCTGGTTACCAGTCTTTGAAGGTGCTTCCTGCCTTAAGTTGCAAACCTCAGTTCCCTCTCTGGGTCTGTGTTTATCTGTATGGTATACATTTTTGCCGCAGAAGTCTCCTGACTGCATAGCTCTGCTACAAAGCATGGTGGTGGATGTGGGGGGGGAGGGGAAGAAGAAAGAAATCACTTTCTCACTAATTAGAGTTGAAGAGCAGGCCTTGCTCAAGAGATTGGTTCTTCCTGAACTATTGACTTTTCTTTGTCCGAAGGCAAACTGAGCAAGCTAATTCCCATAGGGACCTCGGGGGTGTGGCCGATCTGCCAGCCCCTCTTGTTCATGGGGAGGAACTTTACATTTCATAAAGGAGTAAGGGGGCTTTAACAGCCCATTAAGACATTAACACTTCACTGATTCTGTGCCATGTCCTTTGCTTTTGGTGATTTTATCCATCTCTTTTCATCCTCCCTTTCCAAGAGGATCAATGACATGTGAAGTGAAGATTTGGCTTCCACATTTCAACAGAACTGAGTGAGGCAGAGGTGCACAAAGCGTCATCGAAGTCCGGTGGCAAGCGAAAGTCCGAATGACTGGCGATGGTTGGGACAGAGTGGATAACCTTGGTCTCTTTGATGGCTGCCCAAGCTTGAAGTGCTCCACTCTGTCTGCTTCAGTTGCCTTCATGGCTGTTGGAATAAACTGTCCTCATCCACCCATTATAGCAGGGGTAGACATCCTTCTAACTCACTAACACACTTGAGACATTTTGGCTATCTTCAACCTGGTTTAGGCAATGGTTTTACCAGGAGTGTGGCCTCTGTGCAGGTTACAGCAGCTTCTTGGAGTCATGGGTGAGAGTTGGGGCCAGATGGACACCAAAGGAGGCTGAGCAGCCCTGAAAAAGGCTTAGCCATCTCTCCCACTAGAGGTGCTGGTCCTCCCTCAACACCCCACTATATCCTTGGCACTGTGCTAAACACTCGGGCTAAAAGAAAAAACAGTCTCCTCTTGAAAGAGTTTACCATCTAATGGGGGGAGGGAGAGGCACCAGGGAGTAGTCTGTCCCAAAGGGAGGCCAAGCTGAGCAGCTGAGGGAAAGTGGAGTAAGCCAGAAGGTTGGGAGCCCTCTCTACAGGAGGAGTTTAGTGCCCCGTCCTTCACTCCAGCTTTCCAGAGGAGAGAGGCAACTAAGGCTGAATGGAGAAGGTGCAGAGTAGCTGAAGGGCAGCTAGGTAATGCGATGGATAGTGCACCAGAGTCAGGGAGCCCCGAGATCAAATTTGTCCTCAGACTCCATCTGGAAAAAAAAACTGCTGGAATCTGCATATGAACTGAAGTGTACATTTTTCTCTAACTTTTCTTGGGAGTTTTTTGATCTGTGTTTTCTTTTGCAACATGGATAATATGAAAATATGTTTCACATGATTGCACAGGTAAAATCTATGTCAAATTGTTTGCCCTTTCAAGAAGGGGGAAATGGAGAGAAAGAACTGGCAACTCAATTTTTTAAATGAATATTAAACATTATTCTTATATGTAAAGGGAAAAAAAATAAGACAGAAAAATTTTTTAAATAAATAAATAATGAAAACCAAAAGTCCAAAGAGAAGAAAAGTTTAGTCAATGATGTCTGGAACTGCGGACTGATTCCTTTTATTTTCTGCCTCTGAAAGTATGGTCTATAAACCAGAGAATATCAGAGAACTATAAATCCCTGAAAACTGAGAGACTCTTTTACTTCTTGTTCTCTAATCAAAATCTTATTTCTACTTTCACTTTGTAGCCTACACATCTCACATGGTTGTTGTGAAGGCCAGACACCATGTATATAAACTTTAAAGCTCTTTACAAATGTCAGTGGTCTTTTTCTCCTAGGGAAATCTAATGAGGATGCTGGGTCACTTTTTTTATATTTTCAATGCTTTTAATACACACTTACGAGTCTGTATTTTAAGCTCTCTCCACTGCTCACTTCTGCTCACTCCACTTTCCCTCAGCTGCTCAGCTTGGCCTCCATTCAGGACAGGCTGGTGCCTCTCCCTCCCTCCCCCATCAGATGGTAAACTCTTTCAGGACGAAGTCTGTTTCTTTTTCTTTTTTAGCCCCAGTGTTTATCACAGTGCCAAGGACAGAGTGGGGTGTTGAAGGAGGACCAGCACCTCTGATGGGAGAGACGGCCAAGCCTTTTAAGCTCTTCTGAGAGGGCAAACAATTCTTCTGTGGTAGAATACAAGCCACCCTTATTTTTATGCAGTGTCTACTTTGTACTCTGTGTACCTTTGCTAGGGACTCTGTTCATCCCTTCTGTGGAGACATTAGACATAAGCCCATACTATGATGAAAGGTAAAGGTTCTCCCTACAATGCCAGTATAGGGGCATAATGAGCCAGAGAGTATGGAGGGGAAGCTAATCTCCTCTCTCTTTTCTCTGCCACCTTCCACATTTTAAAAGTTATTAATCAAACTCCATACAGGATGTATAGTGACCTAGATATATCTAAATCTGCATCATGGACAATTCTTGTACAGCTAAAGAGACTGGATCTTGGGAAGACTCTTCTTCATGAACTCTTATCAGTCTCAGATTTGACAAGTTGTATGACCCTGGGCAAGTCATTTGACCCTATTTGCCTTGGCTTCCTCATCTGAAAAACGAGTTCAAGGATGAAGTGGTGAACCATTCTAGGATCTTTGCAAATAAAACCCCAGATGGGGTCATGGAGAGTTGTACATGACTGAACAAGGTGGAATCTTATTAGTGCAAATACTTGTTCATTCATGAACATACAGAAATATTATCTCTAATGGATTGAAATCACTTGAAATTTTGCAAAATGTTTGCTTTCATTTTCTCATTTAAGCCTCACAGCCACCCTGGAGGTGGTTTTTACATTTACATTTACATTTACATCCTGGAGGAGCTGTTTTTACATTCCTTAAATTCCCCTCCTCCCCCCTCAGGAACAAAGGGGACCATGTACTGTGCCCATATGCCACATTCCATCCCTTGCCTCCATGCATCTCCACAAGGCTTGTGCCAGTCTGGAATTCCCTCCCGCCTTGTATTTGTGGTTTATGATCCTGGTTGGGGCAGCTAGGTGGTAGAGTGGATAGAGCACCAGTCTAGGAGTCAGGAGGACCTGAGTTCAAATCTCACCTCAGGCATTTGACACTCACTAGCTGTGTGACCTTAGGCAAGTCACTTAACTCCAATTGCCTCATGCTGGGTCATACTGATGAATATCTGGTCACTGGATTCAGATGACTCTGGAGGAGAAGTGAGGCTTGTGACCTGCATAGCCCTCACTCAAAACAAAATCAAATGCAAGTCATGTCATCATTTCTTTGATTGAATGGTCTTCTTTGGCAATGAAGAACAAGCACACACATACAATCCTGGTCATTCCTGAGGATTTAACCTCAGGTGCTTTCTGCTACGTGAAGCCCCCTCCTGTCCCATTCATTAGTGCTAGGTCCTGCCTCCTTTTTCCTTTTAATCCATCAGAGGGCAGAATCGGAATGAAGGAATAGAAAGCACAAAGGAGCAAATTGAGGTGTGAGGTAAGAAAACCATTAGAAACAGTGAAAATCAGAATGGACTGTGTAGGGACTGAGTTCACTAAATGTATTCAAGCAAAGACAAGAGAATTCTTTGTAGAGCGTGTTAGGAGAAGAGTTTGTGGTTCAGACCCACGTGTGACTAGATGGCTACTGATCAGAGCCTTTAGAGCTGGAAAAAACCCTTTCATTTTGCAAATAAAGAAAATGGCACCCAGAATGGTGAATTGACTTGTCTAGGGTCACATAAGCTTGTACTGTTTGTTCTGAGACAGAATTTGAGACTCCAATTCCAACTTCCAAGTTCTATCCACTGTGCCACTTACGTCCCTTCCAACTCACAAGTGTTACTAAAATACCAATTAATTGTTACATTTTGGATTGTTTTACCAGTTTCATCCACTTTATCATAGTCTCCATTTTATAAAAAGTAAACATTCAAAGAACCACAATTGAAGAAAACCTTTATGGATTAAAATATAATTGAAAAGAAAACTATCCTGACATTCTTTCATAAATTATTGGAAAGCATGTTTGCATCATTAATTTTCCATCACGTAAAGAGTAGCAAATTATTGAATTCCCTAATGTGGTCCAGACAGTGAGTCATGGCTTGGGATAGGGAGAAGGTTACTTCATGACTTTTTTCAGCAATTGTTACCAAACTTGGTAACAAATCTTTGACAAAAAGGATCATCCTATGAAGGATGGATGACCCAGATTCCGATGGTGTGGATTTCATTTGTCAACAGACATCAATTTCAATGAATATGTTACTACCAAGGTATTTTACGTGTAAGCCTCAATTCCACTGGAATTTATTCTACATTGTTTCCATTGGTTTTAACTATCTTCTATCTTTTAATATTCCTTCCTGACAGGAGAGTGTTTCTTACTGGAGGAAAATGGTGCGCATTGTCTAGTTCATGGAAGAAGCTACTCAATGTCCCCTTAGCTGGGGACTCTTGCAATGATGATGAATTGATGACATGCTGAATTCATTTCAATGCAATAAACATTATGAAGTACCCATTATGTGCCAAAGA
>JAQQSK010007383.1:0-14002 GCA_028658325.1 Potorous gilbertii
GGTCAGGGCATAAGACTTCAGTTGATGGAAAACATCACTGGAGGGGCTACACACAAGGAAAAGGAAACAGTACACACATTGAACCACCACACTTTAAAAATTAAGAAAAGGAATCATAAAACTTTATTCCAAGCATTCAACACATGGTGGCAGTGACAACAGCAAAAAGGCACAGTAGAGTGTTGGTCCTACAGTCAGGAAGACCTAAGTTTAAAACCTGCCTTTGCCCTGTGACCCTGGGCAAATCTCTTAAACTCTGTCTGCCTCAGTTTCCTCCTCTGTAAAATGAGGATAATGATGACATTTCTATCTCAGAGTTACCATGACATTCAAATGAGATCGTATTTGTAAAATGCTTCACACACAGTAGGGAAAGTGTCTGGCACATAGTAGGTGCTTAACAAATTCTTGTTCCCTTTCCCTTCCACTTCCCGTCAGATTAGCTCAGCCTCAGGTCTCCCTATTGTTTCCAGGATTAAATTCGAATTCCCTAGCTTAGCACTGAGAGCCTCTCACAGTTTGGCTCCAGTCTTCCTTTCCACATATGCTGTATATAACTTTCCTTCCCCTGTTCTATGATCCAACCAAATTGGCCTGTATTCCTACTTGTTATCCTTTGTTTTCATTCTTTATATTTCTATTGCCTTTGAACCTGTTGATCACCCTGTCCGCCTTGATAATCTCTTCTCACTAGGTTTTCGGGATATCCCTCTCTCCTAGTTCTGACTGTTCCTTCTCTGTTTTCCTTGTTGAATCCTCCTCCAGATCACATACACTAGCCCTAGGTGTCTCATGGGATTCTCTCTTAGACCCTTTTCTCCTTTCCCTCTAGACTACTTTCTGTGGTGTTCTTATCAGCTCTAATATATTGAATTACCATCTCTATGATGATGATTCACGAGTCTACATATCCTGCCTTAATCTCTTTGCCAACCTACAATCTCTCATCTCCAACTCCTCAAGCATCTCAAACTGGAAATCCAGTAGACATCTCAAACTCAACATGTCTAAAACTGAACTCATAGTCTTTCCCCCTAAATTCTCCCCCACTCTCCTAACTTCCCTATTCCTGTGCAGGCCCATACTATCCTCTCAGTCCTTCTTATTTGACTTGTAACTATTTCTCCACTCCCACCCTCAGCCCCATCCAATCTCTTGTCAAAGTGTGTCCATATCACCTTGGAAATAACTCTCACCTATGCCCCCTTCTCTCCTCTGACACTGCCACAGCTCTAGTGCAGACCCTTAGTACATCATTTATTACATTTTGATATCATGAATGGGATATATTAGCATATTGTATTTCATTGTGATAGCCTGCCTCAAGTCTTTTTCCACTTCAACCAATCCTCCAATCAGTAACTAACATGATTTTCCTAAAATGCACATCTGTCACACACATCCCCCCCATACTCAATAAACTCTAGTAGCTCCTGGCTTCCAGGATAAAATATAAAACCCTCTGTTTGGTGTCCAGAACCTTTTCTACCTTTTCAGTCTTGTTATAGCCTACTTCTCAACACATACTGTTCTATTCAGTGACATTGGCCTCCTAGCTATTCCAAAGACAAGACATTCCATATCTGAGCTCTGGGTGTTTTCTCTATCCCCCTTGCCTGGAATTTTCTCCTTCTTCTTAGCCTAATGCCTTGCTAGCTTCCTTTAAGTCCCAACTAAGGTCCTATCTTCAGCTTTCCCCAATACCTCTTCATTCTAGTGCCTCCCCTCTCAGGTATTTCCCATTTATTCTGTGTATAGCTGATTGTCAATATATATTTCCTTCCCCACCTCACCCTTATTTGATAGTGAGTTCCTTGAGGGCAGAGAATCTTTTACTTCTTTTTGTATCCTCAGTGCCTAGCACACAGTAGGAGTTTAATAAATATTTATTGATTGTTTCTCAAGCTCAACATTCCATCTCTTAGTCCCTGCTTTTGCTCTGGAAATCTTGGGCATCTCCCACTACGTTCCCTCCTTACCCCTAGGCTTCTATAAGAAATCTTTCCAGTTCCCCCTGATTGTTAATACACTCTATGTGCTCAAACAAACTTGTATATACACTTAGCTTCAGGACAGCTAGGTGGAGGTACATAGAGTTCCAGGCCTGGAGTCAGGAAGACTTGAGTGGCTTCAGAACGTTTGCTAGCTGGGTGACCCCAGGAAAATCAGTTAATCTGTCCTGACCTCAGTTTCCTCATCTGTCAAATGAGGATGACAATAACACGCTTGCAGGGTTGTGAGGATCAAATGAGATCATATTTGTAAAGCACTTTGCAAACCTTAAGCTACTATATAAATGCTGGCTATCACTATTGACATCAGATTTGGCATCAGCAGCACCAGCATTCGTGCCAGGACCAGTACCTGCTGCTGTCAGTCATTTGCTGGTCTGCCTTGAAAGAGCAGAGCAGTTTCTTTTTCCAGAGTTCCTTACACCCAGTGAAATCCCAGCAAATTACAGCAGAAAATAAATGGTAGACCCGGGTTTGCACCAGAATCTGATCTCTAATTCTTGGGTAAGCTTCCTCCATATTAGAATGACCCTAACGTGAACTGGACCACTTCAGGAGAGAGTGACTTTCCCCTCATTTCAAGGGAAAAACAGATAACTACTTGGCAGATGGCGGGGACTTTTGATGAAATAGAGGGTTCTTGCACTAAATCACTTTCCAATTCCCTGTCCACTCCCAACATGCTCGCTGTGTCCTTCTTCAAAAAGAAAAGGAATCAAGCAACTTGGCTTCCCAGTGATCAACCAAACATAGGACCAGACCTGACAATATTCTTTATATTTCATATCACTTCTCCAGAGAGGGAGGACTTATATTGATCATCAGTCCTTTAGAACCAGCATCGATGATTGGATTAAGTCTGAATCCTAATGGCTTTTAATATTACTTAAGAATCTCTGTCCTAATGAAATGATCTAGCTAGTACAGGGGTGGGGAACCTGTGTCCTTGAGGCCACATGTGGCCTTCTAGGTTGTTAGATCCTTGGGTGCAGCCTTTTGACTGAGTCCACGTTTGACAGAACAAATCCTTTTATTAAGGAAATTTGTTCTGTGAAGTTTGGAGTCAGTCAAAAGGTGGCACTTGAGGACCTAGAGGGCCACATGTGGCCATGTGGTCACAGGTTCCCCATCCCTAATATTTATTCTTTTTGCAAACCCTAGATATGTAGTATTGGGGGTCTGCCCCACCTCATTCAAATACTTCTTGGTATCTCTTATTAAAAACTAAAAGTATTATTAACATTTTGACTTCATTAGACATGATACCTTTTCCTCTGTCTTTGAGAGAGATGAATCATTTGTTTATTTTTTTAAATATGTATTTAGTATTTTATTTTTCTCCAATTACATGTGAAAACAATTTTTAACCATTCTTTTTAAAAATTTGAGTTTCAGATTTTCTCCTTCCTTCCCTTTCCACCATCCCCCTCAGAAAGCAAGCAATTTAATATAGGTTATATGATGCAAAACATATTTCCCTTTTAGTCATATTATAAAAGAAAACATAGACCAAAAAGAAAAAAACCCAAGAAAAATATAGTTAAAAAATATGCTTCAATCTGTATTCAGACACCATCAGTTCTTTCTCTGGGGATGGATAGCATTTTTCATCATCTGTCCTTCAGAGTTATCTTGGATCATCGTATTGCTGAGAATAGTTAAGTCATTCCCAAGATAAATCATTTATTAAGCGCTATGGACCAGATTCTGTACTAATTACCGAAGGTACAAATACAAGTGAACAAGATAGTTCCTGCCTTCTAGGAGCTTCCATTCCCATGAGGGAAGACAGCACATTCAGGGGAGCTGGAAAGCATCAACAGGAATGTGGGAGGGGGCTCTCAGGAGCAAGATGTTGATGGGCATGTCCTTGACCTGTGTGCTCCATAGTCATATTTCCAGATCACAAGATAGGAATGATTTGCTGGTTTTTCTTTCATAATTCCAAATTGTTTTCTAAGATGGTTGAACTGATTTCCAGCTCCATGAACATTGTTTCACTGTGTCTGGCTTTCCACTGTGCCTCTGATATTGTCCCCATTTCATAGATGAGAAAGCTGGGAAAGAGGAGCGACATTAAGTGGTTTTCCTCAGGTTCCACATTTAGTGGCAGCTTCCTGTCTTTTACCCTTGGGGACTTTCCAAGAGTCTATGCTTTTTAAAAAATTCTTAGGAATCTCCTCATGGCAGAATACATGACACAAAAAGAGGCATTTTTTTCCTGTAACCTTCAGAACTCATTCTTTCTGGCATCCACAGATCATGTATCCTAAGGACACAGTTGTTTTGAGAATTGGAATGAAAATGATTAAAATAGAAAGGCTGGTTTTGAAGCAGTGACTTCCTGTTCTTCAGTCTGATTGTTTACAGTAGATAGTGACAGGTTCTGCTAACCAGACAGACCAACAGCGGAATAACTCCCTGACCTTTCAAGCAACCTAAGGAAATGAATCAGAATGCAGACAGTCATCCTTACAAAGACCTCCACTGCTATTCACAAGAACTCCCAGCTCAATAGAGGAAGGATAACTTCGAAAGAAAGACAAGTTATTTCCTCATACCTACTTAGTTGCCAAGACTATTGATTTTACATTTGTGATAGCTCTTGCATCTGTCCCCTTCTCTCCACTCACACTACCTAGTTCAAACCCTCATCGCCTCTTACCTGAACTATTTCAATACCCCTCTCCCCACCATGGGACTCCCTGTTTCAAGTGTCTCTCCTCTTCATGGCAGTTCTTGAAAATGTCAAAGTGATTTTTCTAAAGCTTAATCTGACCATTGGAATTCCCTGCTCAGGAACCTTCCATGACTCCCTATTCCCTGTAGAATAAAATATAAATTCCTTATTTAGCACTTAAAACACTTCACAGCCCATGTTTGCCGCATATTGCTTTTCTTCATACTTTCCATGTTCTAGTCAAACTGAATTCCTAAGGCATTTACTAAGATGGCATGGTAAGAACATTCCCACAAATACAGCATTGATGGGAAAAGTGGGTGCAAGCTTAGAGTACAATAGTAACAAAGCATAAACAAAAGGAATTTGTGTGACGAAGGCAGCTTATACCTGCACTCTTGATGGGCATCCTTCCTTTTCTTCTGGTATCCTTATGCCACTCTATCTTGGGTGTGGCATCTTTGCTGTGTGGAGTGCTAAGTTAGACTCCCTTGTTCTGCCCTTTCCCACAGTTCAACCCCCAACTGCTAGGGCTAACTATCTCCTGGAATACTTCTGCTGCTTCTTCTTGGGGTTTCGCTACTGACTTCCATTTCCTCCCCTTCTTCCTCCTCCCCCTTCTTATCCTCTTCTTTCCCTTCTTCCCCCTCTTCCTCTTCTTCTTCTTCCTCCTCTTTCTTTTCTTCCCCTTCATCCTCCTCTTCCCCTTCTTTTTCCTCCTCATTTTACCCTGCTTCCTTTCTTTTCCCCTTTCCTCCTCCTCCTTCTCTAACACTGAAAAGTTGCCCCTCCCTCTAATTGCATCTCAAAGAACTCTTTACTACAGACTTGCCTTTGTACTTCTTTTGATATATTAGCATATCTTCTCCTCCTATTTTCTATAGTTATATCACTTGGAAGTAGTACTTCCCTCCCCACATAGTCATTTTCTAAAAATTTGGCTACATCACTCTGGATCAGCTCAAGCTGACATAGCTGTGAATTCTTTATATTCATGTTTTCTTTTTCTTTTTTCTCAATACCCAAGTTTTTATTAGGGGAGGGAGCTCCTAGTGAGAGCAGCACACCCTACCAATGCCAATTATCATCTGTGGTACACCTTGATTGGTAACTGTTGGTAGGTCAAGTGGTTCAATTTATTTTCTTTTAACATCTGCCTGGGGCAGGGAAATGTTGACTTGTCCAAAGTCATTCAGTCAGCATTTGTCAGAAGCAACATTTGAACCCAGGCCTTCCTGATTCGAAGAGTGGCTTTCTGTCTACCATAGTGTAGTAGTATTTCATTTCATCCATGCACTACAATGTTCAGCCATTCCTTCTTTGGCGGACACCCTCCTTCGTTTCCCAATCTTTATTGCCACAAGAAGTCATTTTCCTGACTTTCTTGGTATTTATGGTAGCAGTGGGATCTCTGGGTAAAATGGTATGAAAGATTTAGTTATTTATTTTTTCATAATTCTGCATTGTTTTTCAGGATAGTTAGGCTAACTGGTAGCTAGATGGTGCAATAGATAAGAGTGCCAGCCCTGGAGCCAGGAGGACTTGAGTTCAAATGCTACCTCAGACAATTAACAGCTGTGACCCGGTGAAGGTCAATTCATCTTGTTTGTCTCAGTTTCCTTATCTGTAAAATAGCTGAAGAAGGAAATGGCAAACCACTCCAGTATCTTTGCCAAGAAAATGCCAAATGGAGTCATGGAGAGTCAGGACTGAAACAATTCAATAAAAACATAGATCCATTCACAGCTCCACCAAGCATGTATCAGTATGCCTGCCTTCCTACAGTCCCTGCAATATCAATAATTTCCATCTGGGGTAATTAACAGATTATGTTGAAGACTAAAATCCTCTATAATAGACAAAAATGAGTCTATCATGATTAATTTTCTGCCCCAGGGTAGCAGGCTGGTAGGTTAGAGATGATATCTTTGGTAAAGGAGACTATCCAACATCTTTCAAGGCCCACTCCCCATTTATAAGATATGCTATCATCATTTCCTCCTACTCTACAGCGGCCATGTTACAGTAGTACAGATGCCACCAAATTTCTTGAGATGCTGTGTGCAATAACCTTGCTTTTTGATTCCTGGGAGAAGAAAAAAATCAAAGCAGCTGCTGTTTAGAAATTCTGTTTTTTTCCTCATTTTTCTCTGCACTGCTGTTATATAGCTGCCTGTTTACTACTCTGTAGCTGAGAAGCCCCTCTCTGCTACCTTAGATGAGAGAACAGAGGAGCCAGTTGAATAGAATTTAAGAAAAAGGAACAAAGAAACTGACTCCACATGGGAATTGGGCTACTCAGGCAAGCTTTAAAAGAAAATACGTTTATAGAGTCTGGATCATAAAGCTAATTGTAGACACTGAAATGTCTTCTTAAGTTATCGTTGTATGTGGCTGATAGGATTCAGTGACAGATATTCGGATTATCCCAAACGCCAAACAATCGCATTTTGAACAATCATTTCCTAGACCCAATGAGATGTGTTGGTTGCCTTCCCTGGGCCTCTTTTTCATCCCTTCCCCCATTGTTTAACCTTTGTGGTGAGGGATGGCTCATTGTATAAGCAGACAGAATACATTTGGGAATGAGATAGATGTAAGAACAAAAGGTATTGAAACCACGATTTCTTTTGTTTTAATACCACATTTTGGATTGTGATATTTGAGCTTTATTCATAAAGATATCGAATAATTTTGTCTCAAAGGTGCCATGTACAAATCCCTTCCCAATTATTTGTTCCAGTGGAAGGGGAAAGAGTAATGTTTGGTGAAATGCCAAATAATAGATGTTCCAAAACCCTACAATGAGAACAGTAAGGAAAACATTTAGTGGGAAATTGAGGTAATAGCAGTAAGGGATATGTTGAGACCAGAGTCTGTCTGTCTTTTTCCTTATTCAAGTCCCTTTCTCTCACTGGGCCTCAGTTTTCCCATCTGGTTAATTAGGGAATTGGATTAATTGAGCTGTAAGGTTCGATGATATGTTTGAAAAAGGTATTGGTACCCAGGTGGGGCCCACCTGACTCAAGACCACCTCCCCCCCAAAACTTGTCCATATTCCCATCAGCACCATAGCCACCTTCCCGGAACAAGGACAGCACTGTCTGGGAGCCTCGGGTCCTCTACCCAAATGGGATTCCTTTTGTCAAAACATATGAATGAAAACATGAAACAGCAGCAGGAATTTATGCTCATGAATGCTCATGACTTCAGATGGAAAGGCAATTAATGATACAAAATGAAATGAGAGAAAGGCAGATGGCCATGCAGATTGCTTGGACAAGAGAATTCCTCAAATATTTTGGGACATTTTTTGGCATTGCTGCTATTGGTCTCACAGCTGGAGCAATTTAAAAAAAAGGTACCAGGCCTCTTCCTCCCTGTTATTTCATTAAGCTTTATCCTTGCTTATCAATATGATATGGGCTATGGAACCTTTCTGCGGAGGATGAAAGGTGAAGCAGAGAACATAGTGGATACAGAAAACAAACATTCTTCTAGCTGCCTAGAAGAATGATCACATTAGAGACCATGGAAAAGTCTCGAAAAGCACAGAGGAAATTCTATGTCAAAAAATGAAGGTGGCTTCACTAGGCCATATTCAAAGCACAAAAAGAACTTGGTTGAATCATAAGGTGTTTTATATAGCTTTTGAAATGGCACCAATATTTTGGATATATAATGTAGTTTGTAAAAAACATAAAACTTACCATGTCTAAAATAGATCCTGCATTTGACTTCTTTTCAAAGACAATATCCCTTTTTTCACATTTTCTAGATACATGTAACTGAAACCTATGTTTAATACTTAATGTGGTTCACAACTTTCCTAGATGCTAGCTGGAGCTTTATAAATTAGTGACTTCAAGATTGTTTGGCTTGTACACTTATCATTAAAAGGAACTTGACCATGTACTCTGAATATCCATGTGTGTGTGTGTGTGTGTGTGTGTGTGTGTGTGTGTATAAAAACAATTTATTATATGCATTGTAAAACATGTATAGTCGAAAAGTAAAAACGATGAAATAAATATTGAAACAAATTAAGAAAAAGGCACTGACTCTGAAAGACCTGGTTTCAAATCCCACCATTGATGCTTATTACCTTGTAATTTGGGGCAAATCACTTCCCTTCACCTCAGTTTCCCCCTCTTTCAAATGAGAGATTTTGTGCCACATGGCCTATGAGGTCCCTTCCAGGTTTAGGCTTAGGATACATGTCTAGGTACCTATTACTCTAAAGTTGCCTAGGGCATAGGAATGATGTTAACTATCCATTTCACTATCTACTCCCTTAGACTCTGTGATTCTCTAAGAGACTTACCCAAGACCTAGTGGTAGGAGTAGGATTTGAGCTCAGGTCTTCTGACTCCAAATCCATCTTCTCTCCACTCTTCTATGTTTTGTCTCATCTAGGATCAGAGAGGATAAGTAACTTATCTAGTGTGTCAGAGCAAAATCAGGGTCAGACCTAGAACTTGATCCCTGATTTCTAATTCTTAGATAACTTTTCTAACAATGGTGCTACTCCAAAGTAGAAGCTGTGTGAGTGTGATGGGGCTGAGCCACGTGTGTTTTCCTTGCTTACAGCACCAGGGAGGCTATTTCCTTTGCCCTCCCTGCCTCTCACATCTGTTTTACTCTGCTTTTCCTTTCAGTGGATGGCTGCATCGACTGGTCAGTGGACCTCAAGACATACATGGCCCTGGTAGGAGAGCCGGTCCGTGTAAAATGTGCCCTGTTCTACAGTTACATTCGCACCAACTACAGCACAGCCCAGAGCATGGGCCTCAGACTCATCTGGTACAAGAACAAAGGGGACCTAGAAGAACCCATCATCTTCTCTGAGGTCCGAATGAGCAAGGAAGAAGACTCCATCTGGTTTCATTCAGTAGAGGCCCAAGACAGTGGTTTCTACACTTGTGTCTTAAGGTGAGTGTCATGTTCCAACAATGGACCTCTATTTTTCTCTTTGTTAAAAATGAAAGGGTTGAACAAGATGGCCTATTAAAGAATTGTCTCTTTCTCTGGAAATTACCCCAAATCAGAGTCCTTGCAGCCTAGGCTCCTAGAGTTTTGTTTTGTTTTTAAAGTTGGTGTTCTTCCCTTTAGACATAGAATGTGTTGCATAAAACTTGCATCCTAAGTGAGTTTTTTATAAATCAAATCCTTCAAAATGCACTCAGTAAGTGTCTATTGTTTTTAGAAAATCCTCTGGATTAGAGCAACCAGCCCTGTAGTCAGGAAGACCTGAGTTGAAATCCAGTGTCAGATACTTCGTAGCAGATCACTTACTCCTGCTTATCTCAAAAAAAAGTCCTCTGTGTTCTTTTGTTCAGAATTGTGGCTTCAGTGATGTAGAGAGCTATCTTCCCTGATGGAATGAATGGAACCTTGGAGTTAGGAAGACTGCAGCTCTAATCTCACCTCTGACCCACATGAGCCACGTAACCCTGAACAAGTCACTTAACCCCTTAGTGCTCTAGATTAACAGTGTCAAAATCAAATAGAAACAGATCCCTGGGAATCTTTAGTAATGAAAAATGAACATTATCTGTGTTGTGCTGTGTTTTTATTTATTTTGTTGGACATTTCCCAATGACATTTTAATCTGGGTCCCACCATGACTGGAATTTTGAAGTCAGATGACTTGAAACCATTACTGAAGGCAATTCATTCAAACCATAAATTATAGACAAGTGGCTTTAGTGGAGAAAGTTTCCATATTGTAATTCCCTTACCTTGATGAAATCTCAGGTCTGGCCTTAAAAATTCATGGATTCATGTCATGTGGAGATAGCCCAAGTGACAGGGTGTGAACTCCTGAGGTGATTCATGTGAGCAGAGGAAGTGCTTTCATTCTCCCCACTGAGAGCCTGAAAAGATCTGTCTCATGGCACCTTCAATAAAAGGGTATCATAGTAGATGTTGCTGCTGCTGCCCTGCAAGCAGAAACGTTAAAGATTCCTGGGACAGATGAAGGCATGGCCCTTAACATTGACTACTTTTTCATTCTGTTTGTGTTATAGAAAATGGGACTAAGGACTGTCTTGTTCTCCCTGGCCCCAGAAGGCAGTATTGGGAGGATATTAAAGGGGAACTATTTCTACCTTCATTTAAGAAAGAAATTCCTAATGAATGTGAGCTATCTATCCATCAGTGGAATGGGCTGCCTTGGAGTGAGGTGAATTGAGTGGTGTTTCTTAGGCGGTATCTAAGCATTCCGTGGATATCCACTTGCAAAGGGGATTCATGCCTAGGCATAGGAGATGGAGGGAGTGATAGAATGGAAAGAGACTTGGTTTTGGAGACTGCCTCAGTTTCCTGTTCTGTGAAATAAGGGGAGCTGTTCTAGACAGTCTCTCTAGAGCTAGCAACTTATGAACCTATAAGCAGCTTGGAAGAAGGCAGGACTCACTGTACTGTGGATTATAATTGATAAATCAATGAAATTGTTTGGCATTGGAGAATATGATTATATGTATTACATTCCATCTGTAGATATTAGTTCTTTTATAGGTAGCAGCACTATGCATGCTCAGAAAAGAATTATAATTATTCATTTAAACTGTTAGCTCTTACTTCGCCTTAGGGCCGCAAGCTAGATGGGAATTTCTCCCCGGTGCCTTTGACTTCTGAGAGGTTGGTCCTGCTTTGTCTATCTGTCAGTCAATCAGTCACTAAACATTAATCAAGCCACGATGATATATCAGACCAGGCCCTGAGCAAAGTAATGGGAATCCAAATACAAAAGACAGTCCTGCTCTCAGGTAGCTTACTGTCTGATGGGGGAAGACAATACCCAAAAGGAAGCTAAGAGTGTGGGAGGAGAAGGCACTCAGCACAGGTGTATAGTGGAGTCCTCCAAAGAAGTCCAGATAAGTGTAGCCTTTTGAGAAGTGGGATGGCTGGGATGGCTGGTTTGGACCGCCTCCTGAAGCAGAGCTTATTTTTTTACCTTTCAATCATTGGAGCTGAAGGTGCTGCTGAAGTGTGATCACCAAGGGAAAATGGAGACTTGTTGCTTTGCCTCATATCTACCTGGCCTCTATACCTGCAGGTGGGAGAAGGGGGAAGGAGAGCTCTGGGACAGAGTAAGGGATGCCACAGAAGACAAGAAAAGAGAGCCTCCACTGCAGGCCAACTGTCCCAATGCGCTCCAGTGCCACATGTTGCCTCACCATGCCTCCTTTCAATCTCCTCTCTCTGTTCCTTATCCTACTCTCACCTCCAATTTTTGACCCATATGAAATAATTCCCCATTATATATGCACCAGGGCCAGTGTCCCTGGGGGAGCCATCAGCAAAAATTCATCTAGTGTGCTCATCCATGTTGGGTCCCTTTCAGGGGCTGGCCTAAAGAGGCTGAGGTCCATGCATTACTTGGTAAACCAATAGTAAGGATTACATTGCTTTGCATTATATTACATTTACCTTGCTTTAAAGTTTGAAGCCCATTATAAGAACCTATCTATCCCTATATCATTCATGTAAACAGAATGAATTATACACCCCTCCCTGCCCAAATACAAATGAGTTTAGTTATCTTTTCTGGTTCTTTATAGATGTGAAATCAAGGTTCTATGAGCCCAAACATCTCAAAAATACTTCGGCATAATTTATTTTTTTTTGTTTCTTTTCCTGGTGAGGTCAAGTTCTAAGTAGCCTCTGCATTTATGACAATGTGCCTGTATCAATATGCCGGTATGTTGGTGGTTTTATAAGGGCCATCATCCTTTTCTGCTCTTGGACCCAACCTACCTCATTCTTCCTGTGGGCCAAGGCCCAGGTTTCTCCAAGGGCCTGCCACTTTGCTGTGCCATTTGTATGACAAGTGAGTTTTCTCTCCTATCATGAAAGAAAATTATCTGCCTTATCTGCTTCCCATACTTGGAAATGTGCTTAATGCTTTCCTCATTGTTACTAGGAAGTTTTCAAGGCCAGAACATTCTGTGCTTGATATGATTTAATTTCATTTTTCTATTGATCTTTAAAAAGTTAAGTGATAAGTTAGTTGCCTTGGAAGTAGCTGACAGGAGAATAGATAGCTTATTTCTCTTCTACTTGAGTCTAGATCTTATAGATTTAACTGTCCTTGGAGTCTGTCAAGATTCTACTCCAAGACCTATAGGTACCTACATTATCTTTTGTTTGTTTGTATCACTATATCTGCGATTTCTTTGGTTTAGAAAGTTTTCCCGATGATGAGAATACTTCTTCTCACTGCACAGATTTGCAAATATTCTACAATTTATTATATAACTGGGGCTTAGGTGCCTTGCCCAGAGTCACACAGCTAGCATATGTCAAAGGCAAGCCTTGAACTCAGGCCTTTCTATCTCCTGAGGCCAACTCTTCATCCACTATGCCAAGAGAAGCAATGTTTTGTTATTTTTCCGTGGAAGTCAGAGGACTCAGGAATCAGAAAGTCAGTATTGGGTATCCAGGTTTCCTACCTTGTATGATTTGGGGTAAGTCCTTACTCTTTTTGAGACTCAAGCTTTCTATTTGTCAAGTGGGAGTTGATTATCTTTATCTTTCTGAGATCACAGAGTTGCTTTAGCCTTCCATCTCCCACTTCTAGCCCCTGAACTTGGAATGCACCCCCTGTTCACCTCTGACTCTTAGATTCCCTTAGATTCTTTAAGACTAAACTCAAGTTCTCCTTCCTACATGGGGCCTTTCCTGATTGTCATGGCTTCTTGGGCCTCTCTACCCCTGTGTTCACTCCCTTCTCCACTTAGTGTATTCCTGACTAGAACCTCCATTTGAGGAAGGGCTGATTATAGCTCCTTTCTCTTCCTACTCTGTTCCTGACACTCTGTATTCTTCCTCTTCTCCCTCACTGCCTTCTCACCCTGGAGACACCTTGAGCCCTGTGTCCCACCCTTGGCTCCCCCAATGACTTTTGGCCCAAAATGTCTACTTGAGGAAGTACCAAGACAGCCATAGCTCACCTCACTTTGCTCCCAACTTTGCTCCTGATACTCCCTAAACTTTTCCACCTTGCCCCTTAACTAGATCCTTTCTTCTCTCTTATCTCCCTTTTATCTCGTCTGTTACTTTTAGAACTTAAATCTCTTGAGGGTAGAGATTGTCTTTCTTTTTACTTGTATTTGTATTCCTGATGCTCACTACTGTACCTAGTGCATAGTAATTACTTAAGGCATGGATTATATTACCTTATGACCTCATTTATTATGTTTTTATATATGGATAGATAATATATATATCATATTCATTATATATCATAGTTATAGATATATAGCATATATCATGTTTGCTATGCACTGTACCTAGTGCATAGTAC
>JAQQSK010007384.1:0-14002 GCA_028658325.1 Potorous gilbertii
GAGAAAGAGTGAGAAGGGAGGAGGGACCAAGAAAACAAGACAGAACACGGTGGGGGAAGGGGCGCGGGGAACCAAAAACAGGAGAAAATTGACAGGGGGTGGGTGGGACGGAAGAAGAGCAGAAAAACTCGGCAGGGAGTCGGGGGGGGGGAACAGAAAAGGCAGAAACGGCGGGAAGGGAGAGGAACAAGACCAGGGAAAACTCGGGGGGGGGGGGCAGAAGCAGAACAAACTCGGTTGGGGGTGGGGAAAGCGCCACAGGGAGAACCTGAGCAGAAGAAAAGGGGTGGGGGGGGCGCGAGAGCAGGAGAGGGAACCAGTAGCAGTGGCAACTTGGCTAGGGGCCGTGGGGAGGGGAGACCTAGGAGAAAGGGAACGCCGCAGGGGGCCGCGGGGGATGGGGAAACAACGAGCAAAGGGGAAGAGAAGAGCGCCGGGAGTCCAAGGGAGTTTGGAAGGAACCAGGATCGGGGAGGGAACGGGAAAGTAGGAAGTGGGAAAGTGGGATCGCAGTGCAGGAGCGCGCACCAGGAGAACCGGGGCCTCAAACTAAGGGAGCGCTCCGCGACACAACGCGAAAGCGCGGAGCGGGAAGCGCCAGGCCGTGCCTGGCGGACTTCAAAATCCAACGGGAGCGGCTTTTCCCCCACGGAGTCGGGCCAGAGGCCCGGGGATTCGCCCAGGGACCGAGGCCTCTAGACTTAGAAAGTCCTCACAAATTCGGCTCCGCCGCCGTCTAGGGCAGACGGGGAGGGGTGGGGGAGGGCAGGGAAGCCGCCGCCCCCCCACCATCCCCAAAACGCCTCATCGAAGCCGAAAAACTCTCAGGGCCATGATCGCGAACCCAAAATCCCCTGATTGGCCGTTTACTCACAATTCCGGCTTGCCCACTTTCTCCCAGTTTTTTATCCACTCGTAGGGAACCACCGAAGTCGCTCCGCTCGTCGCCGCCGCCATCTTCCTCTCTCGAAGAGCAGGAGCCCGGATGTGTAGTGAGGGAGAAAAGGTCAAAGGGGAGCACCGCCCACGAGGCATGCTGGGAGCCGCAGCGCTCGCTCACCACCTTCCCCGCCTTCCAGAACGTGCGCCACCCCCGCCAACGACCGTTCCTCTCCGCGAAGGCAGGAACGCGCGAGCGTTGCCACGAGCCCGCGCTCTCGGGTTTTCCTCGGCGGAAGCGCGCTTCCCGCCTAGCGGAAGTCCTGGGAAAAAAAGGGAGCGGGGAAAGTGGCCGCGGCTCCCACGCTCGCGTGGGCTGCCTACGCCGCCTCCCTCCGTTTCTACGAGCCCCAAGGGAGTTTATGAAGAGAACCCAGCCTCGAGCTGCGTCTGCCACGTGGTGCATCTGCACACAGTGGGGGCAATCACCGTACAGTCTCGGCCTTCCCTGCTCCATGCCTCAGTTTCCCCCTTTCAACACAAGTGGAACCGACTGGCTGAAAGTGTTTCCCGCCCCTCTACCGAGCTGTTCTGTCTAGTCTAGCCAAAAAAATTACGGAAACAGTCCTGGCAAAAGGTGACCCTTAAACATCTACTAGCAGCGTGGTCCTGGAGAGAAACCTGAAAGAACTGTCTCATAATTTAGACCTAACCTACAAGAAAGGAAACCCTCGTGCAGATTTAATTCCTGCTATGGCCGTTAAGGGCTCTTACTGTCCAGCATCCTAAATCCTTTCCTCTGTATTTTAATCTACCCCTTTAGAGCTCTAAAACTTTTAAATCTTTCCCTTGGCCTCGATTTCTCTCCACTGTAGCGGAACTAGGTTGCACAGTCTCTAAAGCCTCTTGCCACTTCTGATATCCTTTGTTGCTCTCTTTTTAACTGGAGATGATGAGACTACCTGATCTCTAAGAGTACTACAGCTCAAACATGCTATGATCTTCATTCCCTTCTTTTCACTATAACTCCTCATTTCCTCCTCAACCACAAGTGTGTTTCAAAGTAGTCAGATTCTAAAAGCCCCTCTTATCTCTGACTTACTGTGATACTGAGTCCTTTACCATCCAAGTACTTATGTTAAACAAGTACCTTTGTGTAACATAACAAGGCTTGTACAACACTTGCTCAGAACGCCAATTCTGACATTCTGAGATGCTACATTTCTCCATTCGCCATGTAAACTTTGTTATCTACCTTAACATACTGGGAAGCTTACACAAGGTAACTTTCTGAAGAAAATTCTATTTTTGTAGCAAGGATAAACTTATGGAACTCATTGTTTTGAGAGGCCCACCATAAGGAAGAGATTTAAGATCACAGGATTTTAGGACTGTGCAGATAATCTCCTCCACGGGTTATTAACCTGGGGCCCAAGATCACCTGCTTGCAGAGTCCCTTAAGTCAGAGGAGGTCAGTTGCAGAGTTTGAAAGGTTTTATGTGTCTTTACAAAGTACTTAAGCATACATTATCCCATTTGTTGTTTATCACTGAACTGTAGAGAATTTTTTGAAAAGATATATAGGGCACTTTCTGTTCTCAAAAATTTTACCATGTACTTGAAGAAACAAGACTGATAAAAATCAGAGGACAGTAAAAGTCAGAATAAAATTGATATTTTTATCATTACCTAGGTCTCCTTATTTTTGATGGAATTAAGAAAGTAGCAAGTTATCCAGCTACTTTGTTTTTCTTTGAGAAATGAAATATTTTATAGATGCACATTGACAGTAGAGACACAATTCAAAAAATATAAATTTTTCCTAACATTTCACAAAATTTTTTTTCTAACAGTTTAGCTAGAGAAAGTGTAGGAATTTTTTTTATTTTTATTTTCAGCTCCAAATTTTCTCCTTTCCCCACTCACTAAGAAGGCAAGAACTATTTCTTCCATGCCCATTATATATATATGAAGTCAGGCAAAACATATTCCCATATTAACTATGTTACAAAAAAAGGAAGAAAAAGAGAAAAAAATATGCTTCAACCTGCACTCAGAGTTCTATCAGTTCTTTATCTAGAAGTAGATTTTTGTTTGTTTGTTTTGAACCAGATCTGTAATTTAATTAACATAAAGAACTCCTGAGTAAGAAAGCTCACTGTACCAATTCAGGTTGGTACCTTCTCTGCAATTTAAACAGTTGCCTAGAGCACTGTCAAGTTAAGTGAACTATCCAAGGTACCTATCCAAACCAGTACATGTCAGAGGCCTGATTTGAGCTGTCATCATTCAACTGAAATTGCTCTCTCCAAAGTTACCAATGATCTCTTGATTGCTAAATCTCATGGCCTTTTTTCAGTCCTCATCCTCCTTGACCTCTCTGCACTGCCTCTGATAGTGTCCATCACCCTCCTGGATACTCTCTTCTCTCAGAGTTATTGTGGTACTGCTTACTTTTGGTTCTCCTCCTACCTGCCTGCTCCTTCTCAGTTTCCTTCTCCAGATCAGGCCTGCTAAATGTACATGTTCAAATACACACACACAGAATTCAATCCTAGGTGCTCTTCTCTAACTATACTATTTTACTTGATGATCTTCCCTTGATTCAATTATCATCTCTATGGAGATGATTCTCAGATCCCTTTATCCAGCCCAAACCTTTTTCCTGACCTCCAATCTGGTATCTCCAGCTGCCTATTGAACATCTCAAACTGGATGTCCTGTAAATGTCTCAAATTCAACATTTTCAATAGTAAACTCAATACCTTTCCCCAAACCTTCCCCTCTTCCAAATTTCCCTATTAATGTCACAAGTACTGTCAAGAATACCACCTCCTCCCAGTCACCCAGGTTCAAAACCTGGATGTCATCTTCTACCTATCACTTTTCTTAGCCCTTCTATCCAATCAGTTGCCAAGATCTGTAATTTCTACTTATGTAATATATACATATATACACATGTATGTACACATATAGAGGGGTTGGGTAGGGAGAGTGAAGAGATGATATAAACAGATATATAGAGAAATCTACATACATACACACATACCCCCTTCTGTGCTCTGACACTGCTGCCACTCTGATGCAGCTTTCACATCTGATGTATTACAATAGTCTCCTGATTGTTCCCCTTACCTCATCTCTCTTCATTCCAATTCATCCTCCACTCAGATATATCAAATTGGCCTTCCTAAAGTACAAATCTGACCATGTCACTCTCCTATTCAATAAACTCCAGTAGCCCCCTATCACCTTCAGGATCAAGTAGTGTGGCTTATCAAGCCCTTCCTAACCTGACTTCTTCCTACCATTCCAGTGTTTCTCTACTTTACTCCCCTCTATACACTCTATGATGCAATGACATGAGCCTCCTTACTATTACTCTTCCAGGATCCACCATCTCCTAAATTTCAACCTTTTCACTGGCTGGCTCTCATGCCTGAAATGGTCTTCCTTCCCCAAACCTTTTGTATTTAATGTTTTCCTATTTCCCAGATGGATAAAATGGTCATTTATTAAAATTGAATATTGAGATGTAAGCTCAATTTCTCTAGACTCACAGACAACATCTTTTGTGATAGCCCCAGGAAGAGACAAGAAATTATGGGCCTCATCTAATTGCCAGAAGGTTCAAATTTCTTGTACTACTACTACTACTAATAATAGCTAGCATTTATTAAGAACCTACTCTGTGCCAGGCTCTTACAGATATTATCTCATTTGCCCTTCATGACAACCCTGGGAGGGAGATGCTATTGTTATACCCATTTTACAGGTGGGAAAACTGAGGCAAACAGAAAGTTAAATGACTTGCTCAAGGTCACATAAGTAGTAAGTATCTGAGACTGAGGAAGACCTGAGTTCAATACTCTATCCACTATACCATCTAGCTGCCTAAAGGTATATTTTAAAAGTTTCATTTCATGACTATTCAGCATAGTAACAGTTATTAAAAACATCATTGTAAATTTATTGTCATGACTGTGATTATTTTGTGATGCAGGAAATAAGTGCTACGAAAATTAAAGTAGAGATAAAAGTTCATGGGAAAGGTGGAAACTGACCTGAGTCTGTAAGGATTGAGACTACAGTTACCTCTGTGGTATGCTAGAGCCAGCTCCTATGGGCTCCAAGAGTCAATTATTAGGGACATGTCAGTGGCCCAGTGAATAGAGCACTAGATCTTCAGTCAGGAACATCTGAGTTCAAATCTGGTTTTAGATACCTACTAGCTGTATGACCTTGGGCAAGTCACTTGGCCCTGATTGCCTCACAAAAAAAAAAAAAAAAGAACCAATTGTTAAATTGTAAGTGTATTTCTACTTCAGAAATCAGAAAACACTACAAATCAAGGCTAAATGTATTATTATGTGATTGTGTAAACCAGGCCCACAAGTGTAGCAGCCACAAGTTGTGCAGGCTTGGTCTAAATTTTTAAAAAGTAATGGAAAAAACCTTCATATTGCACATTAAACTTAAAAATATGTCCAACATACATTTTCTTTCAGAGAGATAGTTGTTAAATCAGCACACTGCTAGTTACCATCATGTGCTATATCTAGAATTGTCCTAATGCCAACTATCATACTTAGTGGATCCATTACTTTAGGCTAATAAAACAGTATCTTTCAGATCCATTCATAGTAACCACTCCTGTCAGTGTCTAATTAGACCTGATAAATAATAACAAATTAATAGTAACAGTGTTATCCAATAAATAACAGCAATGACATAATGACTAAAGATCATCAGCAAGTAATGGGTTCCTGTCCTACCTCTGACACACACTGCCATTATCATCATGGAAAACCAACTTCTAAGGGCCCTAGGTAACTCTGTAAAACTGTAAATTAGACAGGTTGCTAATGTGCATTGGTAGACAGAACTTTCATAGCAGAAGTTCTTGATACCACTAAGATCACGGGTTCAGGCTAAAAATAATGAGCTGACATTTTAAAGTTCACAAAGCATTTTACATTCATGCTCTCGTAAGTTCTCTATCCTGCTAGGTAGGTGTTTATTCCCATTTTATAACTGAAGAAACTGAGGTTCAAATTAAGGAACTTGCCTGTAGACACACAGATAGTAAGGGTCAAAGGCAGTATTTGAACCCCAATCTAGCACATCATGAACTACATCATATTACCTCACAACACATATAAATAGATATCAACAGATAGATAGACATATAAGAAAAGACATTCATGCTCTTCATTGGGAGATTTTCTTTGATTGTTTTCTAAGATAATTTTTTGAAATATTATACTTTTCTTCTCCTCCCAAAACCTCAGAACTATACTATTAACATATAAATTGAGGTAAGTCCTTGAAAATCAAACTGGTTATCAAAAAGTAAGCTGCAAATTATACATTTATATTTTGGACATGGCCAGTTTGGGGATTTGTTTTGCTCAAGTGTGTGTGTGTGTGTGTGTGTGTGTGTGTGTGTGTGTGTGTGTGTGTGTGTAAAATTTGTTGTAACTTTTTTTTCCCAATTGGGAGAAGGAGGAAAAGAGAGAAAACAGATTTTTGTTTGGTAAGTGTTTAAGAAGTAAGTTGTGGAGGCAAGACAGCCTGGAAGTGCTGCCAAAAATCATGTTGATTGGGAAGTTTTACAAAATAAGCTACTTCAAAACTGAAGACCATTGTACATAATGACTACAGTAACTTAATGGAGGAAACACTACATGGCATCTGAATTCATTAAATACCATCACCAATCTTGATTCTAGAGGACAACATGCTTTTCTCCTCTACTTTAGTGAAGGGGAGAACTATGGATATGGAATGTTGCATATGCCAGATGTGAATGACTCACTTAGTTTTACCTGTTTCTCTTTTATAAGGCTGAATTTCTGAACTTGGAGTTCATGGACTTATGTATATGTGGAGGTAAACAATGTTAAGTGACTTGCCCAGGGTCACATAGCTGGTAAGTATCTGAGACTAAATTTGAACTTGGGTCCTCCTGACTCCAAGGCTGGTGCTCTATCCATTACAGCACTACCTAATTGCCCCTGACTTTAAAAAATATGTTTCCATAACTATATGTCAGTGTGACTTCTATGGTCTTCTTGTGTATTTTATTTTATGCAATTAATAATATGATTCTGATAAAGGGTCCCTAGGCTTCTCCAGACTGCTAAAGGGGTCCAGGACCCAAGAAAAATTAAAAAGCCCTTTGATTGAGGAAAGGCTGGTGGGGAAGGGAAGGTATCAGAAAGTTATTGGGTTATTAAAAACCCGAAAGACATCAATAAAGCTTTTGTAATTGTTGTTTCTGAAGGTTCTTCCACATTTGAATTTAGCAAGTGTCCAAAAATTCTAGAATTCCCCATAGTGAGTCTGTTTCTAGTTAATCTTTCTAGGATTTTCCTTAGGCTAAACAAAACCTAAAGACTAAGATGTAAATATCTCAGAATCCAATGTAGAAAATTTAATTTAAAGATAAAATGCATATGAAATAATTAAATGTAACATATGTGTTGAACATTAGCTAGGGTTTTTTTTTAATGGGAATTTGGCAATTATAGAAATTAGAGTCCAACAAGTATCATGGAGGATGAGGAATGTAGACAAGAAAAGTACAAGCAAAGAAATAGAAGAAAAAATGGTGTCCTGTTTTATCAGAACAACAGGTATGTTGTTTAAATATATGGATGTAAAGAATGTGCCCAGTCCTGAGTAACCTTTTATATCTCCTTATGGAGATTTCTTTAGATTCTTCTTTGTTAAAGATGAAAGGTTTGGGAACAATCTTACTCCTTCTTTTGTATATTTGATTGTTTTTGTTGATAGGTGTTAAAAAAAAAATAATTCAGAAAGCAGAGAGTTAGATGCTGGAGCTAGAGAGCTGAAAAGAGACCCAAACAGGGACTAGAACTAGGTTCCCAGGATGGGGCCCCTCCACATCTACCAGGAACCAGGATTAGTAGCAGTGGCCTGGTAAGCAGAGGAGGTGTTCCTAAGCCAAGCCTACGTGGACCCAGGGGGGGAATTCTTGGATTGACTATAGCTAATTCCTTCGTGAAAAAAAATCTGACCCAGCTCAGCTCTTACTTGAAGAACAATAGATCCATAGAAAGTCTTTCTAACCAATATGTTTATAAAAACTACTCAGAAAGTAAGTTCCTGTGCTCCCATAAAATTCCCACAAATAGGATCTTTCAATCCTAAATCTAGAACTAGAAGGGACCTCACAGGTCATTTTACATTTCCTGAGGCCAAGGGAATTGAAGTAGCTTCCCCAAGGTCACACAGAAAGTAAGTAGCAGAGCCAAGAATCAAATCCAGATCCTCTAAGTCCAAAGTTAGTGATTAAAATCACACAAGATGAGAAGGTGTGGATGTGTCTTAATCTGTACAATGAGTGACAAACTGTCCACATCAAGGAGAACATAGATCCGCTGCAGTACAGAGGGAGCTCTATGATTTTGAACTAGAGTAACGTTCATGACCACTGTCATCATCAATAATAATAACGACACTAAAGATGGCCCCTTAGATCACATCTTGCCATTGGTGGAATGCATTCCCTCCATTATCTCATTGGAACTTCCCAAAACAACCCTGTGAGTTCGTACCATAGGTACTGTTATCTTGAAGCTGGGAGACAGCAAATTAAACCTGTCTTAGACTGTTGAGCTTTTCAAAGGTGATTTTTGTCTCTAATGGACTCCTGAAAACAGCCCAAAGTGGTGGTGGAAAATTCAAAGGAATCATTCCATTAATTAAAGGCACATACAATCAAGAAAATGCCCATTTGGACTTTTGCCTCCGAGAATCATGTACTTAGATGTGATCTCTGTACTGCCTATAATCATACCCACTTCTCAAACTAGGATGGGACTGCTCTCAGATATTCAGGGTGTTTGTTTAAGAAAAGAGACAGCAGCTCCTCCTGCACAGTACTCTGCCAGAGCTCTCCCTCAGAGTCAAAATGAATCCCTGCTCTTTTTTATGTAAACTTTATTTCTTTTTTTTTTTCAAATTAAATGTAGGGTATGTGTCGTGTATTCCTATAAGGTATGTATACTCCATCTAAATGTAAAGACAGGAAGTGCAAGGTTAGGTATTGAGAGACCTCTTAGAAATCTTGCCTGCCCTTCTCCAAAGAAGGCTGTGATTCCTGTCTTGAGGGGAGCAAGTAAAGAAGTCATGAGACTAGCTGTTCTGTTCTCCAAGTCTCTGAGAAAGAGGTACTAGGAGCAGCTTGGTGGTACAATGGAGAGAAAGGTCTGGTCCTGAGGTCAGAAGGACCTGAGCTGAAATCTGGTCTCAGATATTTACTAGCTGTGTGACCCTGGGCAAGTCACTTAACCCAGGTTGCCTCCAAAAAAGAAAAAAAAATACTATCCTAGAATCTGTCCCCTAAAGATTGCTGGTCTAGAGATACAAGGGCTGCTAGCTTCTCTACTCACTACCCCTTAAAGGAGAGAAGTATTTGAAACTCTGCCCAAGAGCTCTGTCTGCCAGCAAGGGAATGCCACCGTAATATTACCAAATACTTACATTTCATATAGCATAAGGGAGTATGTTTTTAAAATATAGCACAGAAAAGCTTTATAGATTTCTAAAGCATTCAGTCCTCAAAATGACCCTGGAGGCTTAGTGGTGAAGACAAGAGAGAGCCTTCAGACTCACTTTCTCTCCTGTTGGCAGAGGGGTGGTGGACTAGAAATTTTCTTTTCTTTTTTGGGGGGGATGAAATGGAATCATAAATTTTCAGACATGACCAAGGTATTCAACTGTTTTGCTTAACCATGCTTATTTGTTACAATACCATTCCTCAAACATGAGGTCTAGGTGATTTATTCAGGGTTATAGTTTTCTTCTTCTCATGGATTCCTGCATTTGCATTGAGACATAGAGGAGAGTTGTCAAAAACTAGACCAACAGCACTTGACTACAGCCTGAGCCAGATTAAAATGTAATTAGGAGATATTTAACAAAATAAATAATACAATAGAACAGAGATAATGTGAAAATGTGGTTTTCCAAGTCAATCTAAAGCCTGTAAGCATCTTTATATATGGTTTAGTGGGCCCCCATTTTATGGTAGTGGCACAGTGGCATCTTCAGTTCTGTCCCCAGAGTTGGAACTCAATCTCTGACCCTTCCTTCAATTTGTCTTACCTTTCAATGTCTGTGCTCTGGTACTGAGTGGGAGCGAGAGTCAGTGTAGCATACTGAATGACTTCAGTAACCAGATTGTTTATTTTTTTCTTAGCAGGTCATAAAAGAAACTTGGATCATTCATAGAGAAGCTCAGAATTCCTAGCAGGCCTTCAGAAGATCCCTATCAGAGTGGGTCAGCAGCAGCAGCATTTCCATAGTGCTTAAAGGTTAGCAAAGCCTTTTACAAATGCTGTCTCTCTTCATCTTCACAACAATCCTGGGAGGTAGGTTCTATGATTATTATAGATAAGGAAACTGAAACAGACAGAGGTTAAGTGGCTTTCCCAAAGTCAAACAGGGAGTAAGTGTTTCAGGCTGGGTTTGAACTCAGGACACCTTGACTCCAAATCAAATGTTTTTATCTACTGCACTCCTAGCTGGTCATGTGCTACTTCTGTTGCCCAAAAACCAGTTCCACCATTACATATTGGCCTAGAAAATTCAAGACCCTTTTCACTGTGAACATTTCACCTTTTGCATCTGCTGCCTACAGAATCTTCAACTGTAGTGAGTTGGACCATACCTAAGTGACTTGGAAAATCCTGCAAACATTTCTAGTTGTTGAATAACATGCAGAAGTAGAAGACCATGTCATTTTGGCAGTGAGGCTGAAGACCCTGGGCTTAATCTATGGGCCTTTGCCCCAACTGATCAGACACTAGCTACTAAAAGAGGAAGGGGATATTCATCAGACGCTGTGGTTTCAGTACCTTCTTGCTGTGGCAAAAGGAAGAAGATGCCACCTATAATTTCCATTTCCCAATATATCCTTTACCCTTCCCTAATCCATAGAACCATACCTTGTAATAAAAGATTTATAAAAGGGGGGAAAGCAGATCAGCAAAACCAAATGACACATTAATCAAGTCCAACAATATATGCCATATTCTACCTCCATAGCCTCCCTCTCTGTAAAGAAGGGAATGAGGTACAATAATAAAACTCAGGAGAAAATAAATCCCATTGAAAATAACTATAGAAATCCCATTCAAAATAATGATAAAATGTGTAAAAATATGTGGGGGTCAATTACCCAGGTACATCAAGCCCTGTATAAATATCACTACAAACACTTGAAGAATTACAGTGTGCTTTACTTATCTATGAGATGAAGGGGCCAGACTAGCTGGCCTCTGAGGTCCCCTTTCACTTCTAAATCTAAGAGCCTATGGCTGATCTGGCCCAACACTCATTTTGTACAGTAGATGATGAAATTGTGACTCAAGGGAGGTTCATTGACTTGCCTACAACCATAGTAAGTATTAGAGGGATTATTTGAACCCTGGTATCCTGACTCCACCTGCCATACTTTTTTATAATATATCAGCCTCCCCACCTCACCTGGCAAAAACAAAGAACTTGAATAACTGAAGGAAAATTTACTGATCATAGCTGGCTTACACCAATATGATAAATTGATGATACTACGTAAATTCATTTACTAATCTAGTGCTATATCAAACTACCAAGAGGATGCTATATAGAGCTAGACAAAATAATACAAAATTTCACTTGAAGGAATAAAATGGTTTAGAATCTCAAGAAAAATAATGAAAAAGATAGGAATGAAAGGAGAATAGCCTCAATGACTGAAAGGGTGGTTGTGCCTTGGACAGTAAAAATGAAGTTAGGGAGAGGGCAGTGTTTGAGAGGGAGAAGATAGAGTTCAGATTTCGATTGGATGAATTTAGGATGTCTAAACTCAGAAGAGGTGTTAGGGTTAGATAAGTAGATTTGAGAATCATTAGCATTAGCAGAGAGATAACTGTGAATCCTTGGGAGCAGATGAGATCATCAAGTGAAAGGGTATATGCGGAGAAGAGAAACCTTGCCCAGGACAAAGACTCAGGGGACACCCATAGTTACTGGGGATGAATTGGATGAAAATCCATCGAAGGAAACTGAGGAGTGGTCACATAAACAGAATAAACTAGAGAACTAGGTGAGAGTTGAGCAAACTAGAGAGAAGACAGTATCAAAGAGATGAAGGTGATCAGCAGTGTCAAAGGCTATAGAAAGGTCAAGAAGGAGGAGGATTGAGAAAAGGCCATTGGACTGGGCACTGAAGAGAGCAATGACAACTTTGGAATGAGCAGTTTCAATTGAATGATGAGAAGTGAGAGGAAGAAGAAAGGACGTGGAGGCCCGTAATATAGATCTCCTTATCAAAAGGAATAGGGACTGATGGCTTAAATGAGGCCTTTTTGAAGGATGTTTGTAGGCAGAAGAGAAGCACCTAGTAGACAGTGAGAGATTAAAGAAACATGAGAAAGTAGGGGTGATCTGCTGGAGAAGACAGGTTGGAAGGAGGTCACTTGTGCACATAGAGGGGTTTGTCTTGGTCAGGAAAAGGTCATCTCATTATATGAAATAGGTGAATGCAGAGAGTGTCAGAAGACATCTGGGTATAAGATGGGAGAACAGGAGTTCTTAGTGAATGTCCTCAATTTTTTTTTCATTAAAGTATGAGAAAGGTTCTTAGCTGAGAGGGTGAGAGAGGGAGAGTCATGAGAGGTTTGAAGAGGGCTGAAAATGTTTCATTATTATGATTGCAACTACATCACAATATAGTAATCACAGTATTTAAAAAAACAAGGTAATGGATTCTAGATTATGAATCCTTGAAATCTTTTAAGTATTTATGTTCTCAATTTTAAGTATTTATGTTCTCAATTTTAAGTATTTATGTTCTCAATTTTAAGTATTTATGTTCTCATGTTTATCATTCACTAGGTTGTTGGGTTCATTTGTTTCTGGCCCATTTCATTAATGAATTTTTTTACCCAGTACCAAGTAATTTTGGTAATTACCATTTTGTAATATACATCGAGGCCTACAAGAGCTATTAGATCTAGAAGTAAAAGGGGACTTCAGAGGCCAGCTAGTCTGGCCCCTTAATCTCACAGATAAGCAAAGTACTCTGTAATTCTTCACTCTTTCTCACTCCCCTTATTCAATGTGTTGCCAAGGCCTGTCAATTTTACCATTCCACCATTTCTCCTATATCCACTACCTTTTCTCCTCTGACACTGGTGCAGGCCCTCATTACCTCCCACCTGGACTACTGCAGTAGTCTGCTGCTTGGTGACCTTACTTCAAGTCTCTCCTCACTCCAGTCCATCCTCCACTTAGTAAAGCGATCCTCCAAAAGTGAAGGTCTGACTGCGTCACCACCCTCCCTACCCCAGCTCTACCCAATAAGCTCCAGTGGCTCCCATCACCTCCACAATCAAAGAGAAAATTCTCTTTCAGCATTCAAAACTTCATACTGTCACCTCACTCCAGTCTTCTTACACTTTATTACTCCCCCCACCCCCACCCTTGTGCTCTCTGATCCAGTGGCACTGACCTCCTTCCTTCATGTTACTTGAACAAGACACTCCATTTTCTAACTTCCGGCCTTTTTATTGGAATGCTCTTGGTCTCCCAGGTGGCACAATCAAATCCAAAGTTCTTGAGAGAGACCTTGAGAGTAGTCTTGTATTGCTTCTTCTGGCCACCATGTGATCTCCTGCCCCATGCAAGTTCTCCATAAAGTAGTCTTTTTGGCAAGCGTACATTTTGCATTCCACAAACGTGGCCAGCTTATCAGAGTTGCACTCTCTGAAGCATAGTTTGAATGCTTGGCAGTTTAGTTTGAGCAAGGACCTCAGTGTCTGGTACCTTATCCTTCAGAATCTTTCTAAGACAGTTCAAATGGAAGCAATTCAGTTTCCTGCCATGGCACTGATAGACTGTCCAGGTTTCATAGGCATACAACAATGAGGTCAGCACACCAGCTCTGTAGACCTTCAGTTTGGTAGTCAGTCTAATACCTCTTCTCTCCCAAACTTTTCTTTGGAGCCCCCAAGGCAAAATGACTACCAGAAGAATTAATGTCAACAAAATAGAGCTCTTCTCTGAGCATGAACAGTTTGTTGCTAAGTTGGAGGGAAAGTTGAGCCAA
>JAQQSK010007385.1:0-14002 GCA_028658325.1 Potorous gilbertii
CTCTTTTTCCACTTGGCTAATTCTGCTTTTGAAAGCATTCTTCTCCTCATTGGCTTTTTGAACCTCTTTTGCCAATTGAGTTAGCCTATTTTTCAAGGTGTTATTTTCTTCAGCATTTTTTTGTGTCTCCTTTATTAAGGTATTGACCCACTTTTCATGCTTTTCTTGCATCTCTCTCATTTCTCTTCCCAGTTTTTCCTCCACCTGTCTAACTTGATTTTCAAAATCCTTTTTGAGCTCTTCCATGGCCTGAGCCCATTGGATATCTATTTCAGATGTTTGGGATACAGAGACCTTGACTCCTATGTCTTTACCTGATGGTAAGCATTGTTCTTCCTCATCAGAGAGGAAGTGCAGAAACATCTGGTCACCAAGAAAGTAATCGTCTATGGTCTTATTTTTTTCCCTTTTCTGGGCATTTTCCCAGCCAGTTACTTGACTTCTGAGAATCTTCTCCACTCCTGCCTAGGTCCATCCAGCTAGTGCTTGGGGTCTGAGATTCAAATGCTGCTCCCCAGCCTCAGGGTTTTCAGCAGTGGGCCTGGCTGCTGTTCAGGGTAAGATTAAATCAGATTCTCAGGTAGGGGCAGGGCCGCCTCCCAGACTCAGTTCCCTCAGGGGATTTATGCAGAGACCTTCAGTAATGGAGCTGCTGCTGAGCTCCTGCCTGCTCCAGGGGCCTCTGGCCACCTGCCTCCTCTGCTGCTGCCTCCTGAGGGGGCTCGAGTTATGGAGACACCCTGCTTCCCTCTCGGCCAGCCCGGAAGTTTCTTTCACTGACCTGTAGTGACTGTGGGTGGAGGGACCTTTGCACCCACCAGAGATTCTGTCCCTGAATCCTGCTTGGATCTGCTTGCTGCTCTCAGTGCCACACGGCCAGGGAAGGGCTGGGCTCCACTCCCATCAGATGCGCCATGGACCTTTGGGATTGGTTTTTCAGGGCTCTCTGGAACAGAAATCTCCTTCACTGTGTTGCTGTGTGGTTTCCACTGCTCCAGAATTTGTTGGGAGTTCTTTTTAGAGGAAATCCACGAGCTAGCATATGTGAATCTTTCTACTCTGCCATCTTGGCTCCTCCCCCCTTACAAACTCTATGGCTTCTTTCAAACCCCAGCTGAAATCTCACTTCCTACAGGAAGCCTTTACAAATGCCTCTTAATTCCAGGGCCTTCCCTCTGTTGATTATTTCCTATTTATCCTGTATACAACTTGTTTGCATATAATTGCTCCCCTTTAGCTTGTGAACTCCTCAAAGTCCGGCACTTTTGCCTTTCTTTGTTTCCCCTTAGCACAATTAGCATAATTCCTATCTCATAGTAGGTGCTTAATAAATGCTAGTTGAGGTAAGGCAAATTAAATTAAGTGCAAGGCAATTCATTAATTCAGAAAAGATTAGCATTGGAATATTGGGCTTTTTAGAAAGAATTCTAAGCTGTTTTTAAGAAATACAACATAACACTTATATTGACTAGCCAGCAATACAGAGAAGGCTGCTGCTTTCATCCTTGGAATCATACCTGCAGCAGGCAGGTCAAGGGCTCCATTATTTCCACAGGTGACAAATAGAGTCCTGTAGAAAACTTGGCAAAATCATCCTCTTAGAATCAAGGTATTTTGTGTGTGTGTGTGTTTGTGTGTGTGTGTGTGTGTGTGTGTGTGTGTGTGTGTGTTTTAAATGGGATTACCCACTATAATTATCTCCAGTGTCTCTGGGCAAGTTGAATAAATTTGATGTATAATCTATATTGTACCCCAAGAAATGTTGAGTCATTTCCCCACTTAAAAAAGAGAGCCAAAAGGAGAAAAGATGGAAAGGAAAGAAATCATTTCACACAAACTGAAAAGACAAAAGTGGTATTTTTGGTTGATGGTCTTTTTTTTTTCTTTTTTTAAAATATACATTGAGAATAAGGGCTACCCATGACAGAGTTCTTAGTGTTGTATATTTTGTGGGTGGCATTCAAATATCTCTTCTGAAAGGAAGATTTATTTCAGGAAGAACCTTGAACCCCCCCCCCTTCATTTTTTCTTGGCTACTACTCTTCCTTGTGTTTAATTGCATTCACTTCAACAATCTTTTATTCATGCCTAATCAGAGCTAGTTACTGTATGAGGTGATGGGTTACAAAGACTAAAATAAAACAATCCATTTCCTTAGAAGCTTAAATTTGGGAGAAGGGAACAACATTTGTACATATGTGTATACAAAACAAATACATAAATATAAGACCCAAATGATACTTACTTGTATTACTCATGGATTCATCTCCTTGACACCCACCCCAACTTTCTAACCCCCAGAGTTCCATCAGCAAAGAGATGGGAAAATGAAAAGTTGTTGATGGGTGTGGCACAGAAAAGAAAGATATCAAATTTCAATTTATTCCATTACTTCTTTGAACTTTCCCCCAAAAGGAAAGAGATGACATAAGCAAGTCTTATTTCTATTAGACTTATTCAGCATGCTGTAAAGTGGTCAACATCTCTGCACCATTTGTGCCAAAGATCACAAAGAGGAATGGGGAAAACTATTGGCCAAGTTAATTTATCAGTCAGTTCCATGGGGCTTAATGTTTCATCTGAATTCCTTTATTGCTGTGTACAGTGTCAATGGCAATCCACCACAAAAGCAAGCAGCAGCATAAACACAGAGGGAGAGGAACAAACAGAAATATATAGTTAAAATTTAAAATACAGAACTCAACTTTGCAGTGAGAAATGGTGATTCCAACAAATGGCAGGAAGAGTTTTATTTTATTTATGTATTCATTCATCTCTCATATACAGGAGTAAACTGATAACAGACAGATAGAAAATAAGCTCCTTGAGGACAGGGACTGGTTTGGGGATTGTGTATTTGTATACACAGGGCACTGGTTGCTAGGAGGACCATGAAAGCCTTCAAGTTAAAGGTAAGATAAGCATATTTTAAAGGAAACAAAAGATTCTAAGAGGGAGAGATGAGAAAGATTCTATTCAGCATATATGGGAGATGAAGTGTTTTGTATGAAAAACAGAAATATCAATTTCACTGAATAATAATGTGGAAATTAATATATAATAAGAAATGTATAAGAGAATAATATATGTTTGGAAAAAATATGGTTGTGAAAGGCATTCAACCACAAAGGAGAATATATTTGATCACAAATATTTGAAATTTATAGAGTAGAAGAGTGACAAGGCCAGACTTTCACTTTAGGAAAATTCACTTTGGTAACTTTCGAGGACAATTAGGAGACCTTTTTCTATGGTCCAGTTGAAAGACATTGAAGACCTGAATTGGCTTTCTGCCTGGGGACAAGGAGATGTTTATGAGAGGTTGTGGAGGCAAAAACTCCAAGATTTGGCAACTGAATGGATACATGGTCGTAGGATCAAGAGTAACGCCATGGTTGCAAACTTAAATAACTGGAAGGTTGATGGTATCCTCAAAAGAAACAGGGACACTAAGTAAAGGAATGATAGGGTTTCAAGTCCTGACTCTGGTTGGTGCCCGCTGTGGGCATAACACTTAATATCTTGGTATCCCCAGACAACTCAATAAGATTAAAAGTTGCAGTGGAAGTGTCAATGTCCACTGAAAGGAGCAGTCTCTTCCCTGAAATTTCCTACACAACAATAAAATCATAGATCATCCTCCTCCTCCAAAAAACAAAATGTACAAGGAACAGTGCTGGGTTTTGGTGATGCCCAGACAAAAACAAAATGATCTCTCCCCTCCAGAGGCTAATATTTAACTGAGGATAACCAACATGTACCCAGAAAATATCAAAGTATTGACCAAAAAAATACAAAGAAAATGCAATGGCTAGATATTCACCCTCCAAGCCAACCTTTTCTCCATGTGACCTGGAAATTCCTAAGTGTCAAAAGCAGTGAAGAGTCCTCAGATTTTTTCCATAGTTAACTATTTGGCTCAGGCTCAGCAAACCCAAAAAAGTCAAAATAGAGAAATTAAGACCAAAATCTGTACAAATGGGTTCTGTTAACTATGGATGGAGGGGGGAGGGGCAGAATAGGAATATGACATCCCTTTATCTGGGCACCATGTCATTTCAAACCTGATCCCTTTAGAAAAGAGCTCAGCTGACAGAACAAGTATCAGAAGATGGAGATAAAAGAGAATAAAATATCAGCATTGGGCAAGGATGCTTCCTCATGTATTTTTAAACCTTGGTGCTCAGTTTGGAAGGAGGATTAGATTAGTTCCTACAAGCACATGGACACACACACACATACACACACACATACACACACTTTTTGTGGTTTGTTTTTAGCTGAATGAAACCTTCAGCTTGCCTGAGAACTTTCATATTCAAACTATAGAAGCAAACAAAACCAAAATCCCATCATGTGTCCATGAGTTTTCTGTGGTCCTCTCAAACACTTATTCTTGTCACTGGCTCTAGTTTGTTCCAGCACTGAACATGACAGATCCTGCCTATGTCTCAGCTTCCCTACTTTGTCATATCAGGATGACACAGTTGTCTTTAACATCCAGGGTTGGTGAGAAGCCTAAAGGAACCAAATTTGCAAAACATGGTACGTTCCTCAGTAGAAAGATATTTCATACCCAAAGTGAGAATGGTTTCTGGGGCAGTTTGGTGGCACAGTGGATAGAGCACCAGCCGTAGAGTCAAGAGGACTTGAGGTCAAATCCAGCCTCAGACACATACTAGCTGTGTGACCTTGGACAAATTACCTAGCCCCAATTGCCTCAAAATAGAAAAAGAAAAAAGAAATTTCAAAAAAAATCAATGCCTCCTAAAAATTGAAAATAAAAAAAAAGAATGGTTTCTATAGCCTTAGGTTCACAAGAGCTTAGATTTAGAGATTTAAAGGACCTCAGAGATTATCTAACACCACCACTCCCATCTTACAGAAGAAGTGCCTCTCCTTTTCCGCAATCACAAATCCATCACCCTAAGTCAGGTCTGAATTATTTCTTACTTGAAATATTATAATATTCATTGGATTTCCTGCTTCAGGTCTCTCCTGACTTCAAATGCCAGAGTGAGTTTTCTAAATCCCAGATCTGAATATGTCAATCCCTCCCCTCCCCCAACCCCGACTCCCAATCTTATATAACAGCTCCCATGGCTTCCTATTCTTCAAGGGATCAAATATAAAATTCCCTCCTTGGTATTACAACTTTTCATAATGTGGTTCTTTCCTGCCTTTCCATGTTTTTTTACACATTATTTCTTATCATGATGCCCAACCCCACCACCATGAATTCTAATATCTAGCAACTCTGATTGACCTGCCATTCCTCATATGTGACATTTCTTTTTTTTTTATTTTTATTTTTTTATTTTTTATTTTTTTATTTTTTTAATTAATTAATTTGTTTGTTTATAAATGTTCATATTCCATCAATGTGCCTTTGCACTAGCTTATAAAAGCAAGGACCCTGACATACAGAGGGGGACTTGCTATCATAGGCTCTTAGAGCTGCATTTCTAAAAGGAAAGCAACTTTTGAGGGGTCAAAAATCACTTTAATCAAGCGCATGTGTCATTCACTTGATTCAGGGGGAAACATCAGCCCCCTGAACTTCAGAGAAAATACAAAGAAATAATAATCAACAGACAGGACTTCCAACTGTTTGACATAAGCAATGCATACATCATAGATCAACAGACAGATCCAACTACCTGACCATTACATATATACATAGTTACTAGAGAGAGAAGCACCACTACTTGGGTTTTCAAAGTGGGGGAGCTATTTAGTGGTTGCCCAGAGTCTAGACTGGCCAAATACTTCCAACGAGTAAACACCAAAGTAAAACCTCACCTCAGAGTCTTTATACACTTTCTAGGGCCAGAGGGCATAACAACCCATGAGAACCAGTGCCTCATTATTAACAAAAGGTGTGGGCCTTCCTACAAATCTTCCCTACTCAAACTCCCCTAAATGGTCAGGCCCATTAATGGTGGGGAAGATCTTCCCATTAAGAAGCAAAATTATATTAACAAAAAAAAATTCATTATCAATAATAGCTGTCCATGCCCCCCACCCCACCCCCACCTAAGAAAATTAGTTGAGTGAGTGCAACTGACAAAATGATCAAATCTGACATTTTAAGTATAGTTCTGTATCCATTACCTCCCCCTCTCATGGAAGGCAAGGAAGTTCATTTTCTTATCTTTTTTCTGGGGGCAAGATTTATCATTATTTACACAGCATTCAGCTTCCTTTTAATCTTTTTTCACTTATTATCAACATTCACCAGACACACTCGTTGTGATGGTCCCTCAGCTGCCTTCCTTATCCATCTCTGTGAGCCTCTTCTCCCACTAGTAAGTTTCCCAGAACTTCCATTTTTAGGAAAAGACTAGATAAATCATCATTCATTCTCTAGACCTTGCCATCATTACCCTTCTAGCTTTTCAACTCCCTTTTATTTGTTGACTTCTCCCATTAGAACATAAGTTTCTTGAGGGCAGGCAGCATCTTTCTTTCTACTTCTATTTATATCCTCAGGTCTAGGCATAGAACACGGTGTGTAGCAGGTGCTTGTTAAGTAAGTGAGTTACTGAAAATATACAACTAACAGGATAAAACGGAAAGAGCCCTGAAAAGTCCAAAGTTCAATCACTTCTGCTATTCATCAAAAATATGTCCTGTTTTTTAGATCTCAGTTGCCTTATCTGTAAAATGAGACAGGCTACATGATCCTTAGATTGAGAGCCTGTTGAGGGCAGGAACAATCTTTTGCCCTTTTTTCCTATCCCTAGCACTTAGCACAATGCCTGCAACATAGTAGATGCTTAACAAAGATTGATGATTGATTATCCACCATTATGTCCAGTCTGTGATCTTATGGGTTCAGGGAAGATGGCCAGTAAATCTAAGCTCATAGGGCCCAATCATTGATTATGTCTATTAGCTTTGCTACTTTCTACAAACATGCGCTATACTTCTAATTCTTGTCAGACTTTTCATATAAATGCAACCAGTCCTATTCATAAGAACCTGGGCAAAAAGAGTGTAAACAAATTAACACAAATCCAGACACAATGCCATAAGAAAGAAAAATACCTACAAATCCAAGCTCTATTGTCCAAGAGTGAACATAAATGCCTTTGTATGTGAAAAAATTTACCATTGTAATCTTGTTCCTGGATGTAAGAATTAAGATAAAAACCTTGTTTTCTGGCAACCAGCACACTTGAAAGTACAAGCAGTTATCATCTCCCATATTCTTCCAGTACAAATGTCCAGTCAATTAACAGGGACTGAGGGAATGTTAGAGAAAAGTTAGTTTAAAAATGGCAGGGGAGTCTGGAGAAAGGTAGAGAGATGGGGAAAGTAGGGCGGAAAGAAAAAGAACACAGCAGAGAGAAAGGAAATGCAAGCTATGGTACATAAGGTAAATGAAATTGTTCCCAGACGTGCCCTCTACATTTCAGACAAACTGACCCACTTACTGCTTTCTGTATAGGTTATTCCATTTCCTGCCTCAGATCCTTTGTGCAAGCTGCCCCCTATGCCTGGAATGCTTATCTTCATCACCACTCCCCCAAAACCTCCCTACACACACACACACACACACACACACACACACACACCTCTTTTGGAATCCATATCTCCCTTCCAGACTCATCATCATCTTCCAGACTCACCTCCTTTGAGAGGCATTTTCTGGTCTCACTCTCTCACCTCCTTGTTAGGACTCTTCCCACCTCGCCTTTCTCACTAGCAGAATTAGATGACTTTGTATTTAGTGAGTGTATGTGTGTAGGTGTGTGTGTGTGTGTGTGTGTGTGTGTGTGTGTGTGTGTGTGTGTGTGTAACTTATGCCTGAGCCATGGGTTCTTTTGGAGCAACCAATTAGGAGACTCTCACCAATGAGTCATACAGACTAAAAACTGATATCCCCAGAGCTTCCATATAGTTCAAATGAGAACACACAAAGGACATTTACTTTATGTAAACTCTCATACATTTTATATGTGCTTATATACACACTATTTCTCTAATATAAGTTGATCTTCTTGAGTGTGGCAACTGTTTCATTTTATAGTTTAAATATGCAGAAACTTGCAGAGGGCTGGCATACAGTAGGAGCTTAATTAATGCTACTTTTAGAGTCAAATTGAGTTTTTAATCCTCAGTGAACTGGAATGAGGCTGGATAGGGTCCTTTATAATATGTTCCTTACATGTCTTATGGCTTTTGTAATCCATCAAGTTGTCCAGTGCTGAGAGAACACAAGCTGACAACTTACATCACTTTATAATTGCGATTCGTCTTGAATTCATTTCTGAGATAATCTGCTCTACAATTTGCAGAGATTTGGTGACTTATTCTATTACTATCAGCCCAGTGCCGTAGGAATCGTGTTGGGGTTTGTTGGGGGCAGGGGGGGAGTTGTTCCTTATACTTTATCCAGCCATTGCAATATGTCATATTCATTTTGGGAGCAAACTATATGTAATTTAGGGAGATTTGGCTCCATGTTCTAACACGCATTGATTCATTAATACCTCCACCTCCGTGTTCTGGGTAGTGTTGGTTTTTGGTGCTTGTGCAGGGTTTCTCCAAAAAGTGCAATGTAACAAAGAGCACTCATAACACATTATGAAACAGATATAGTATAAGAAGTTAATTCCTACACAGAAAGAACTGATAATCATGAAAAAATCATAGTGTACATTATAGAAGGTTTAGAACAGAACTTATTAATTTTTATAACTGCTGCTGCAATCTGATGGAAGGCTCATTATTAAAATTTCATCAAGACATAAAGGAATTTCTTAATATTGCTAATTAGCTATTTTCCATTTTGCCTCCAATGGGCACTATCTAAACAAATGACGAGCTTGGACCAATCTTTTTATCAATGTCAAAACTCTCTGACACAGTGGCTTCCTCTGCCATCTTCAGTTTCTTTCTGCTCCTGCTGCAACCACAGCCTCTCTAGCATGTACTCAGCACTTGCAGACCTACAGACCTTTCAGGTTCACAAGTTTCTTTTCCAGCCAAGGAAAAGAGACAATAAAGCATAAGCTTGCCTGGTCAAGTAGCCCAACACTACTTGTCATGCAGCTATGATGTTAGGAAAGAAAAGGACTCTATCCTTCCCCTACCCCTTAATTAAATCTAATCTTAATCTTAATAAACAAATATAATCCAGAGGCCATAGCCATAAGCCGTCTCCTTTTTTAAAAGCTTCCCTGAGATATTAGGTCTTATTAGTCAACAGTCAACGAGAATACTCTCATAAACTCATGTAGAGGCAATTAGGTGGTACAGTGGATAGAATGCTGGACTCATAATCAAGAAGACTCAGAAATTTAATAGCCTTGTGACTGGGCAAGTCACTTACTCTGTTTGCCTCAGTTTCCTCAAATGGAGATAAAAATTACCTCCCAGAATGATGAGGAACAAATGAGATATTTCTAAAGTGCTTAGCACTGTGTGTGGCACATAGTAGGTGCTGAATAAATGCTTCCTTCTTTTCTTCCTTCTTTCTTTCCTTCTTTCCTTTCTTCCTTCTCTTTAATGAGTCACGTATGGGCAGAAGCTGACCCACTTTCAGAGCTCCCACATGGCTCGCCTGGGAGTAGATGAAGGATATCTGCCCATGTTCTGCATAAAACCTCATTACATTTTAAAGCTCCTTGAGAGCCCTGAATCCTCAAGGCTCTCTGTGGGTGTCATTATACCCATCCACAAAGCACCTCACAGTAGGAACTCTGTTACCAGCAGATCCCACTGAAATGACTGACATTACTATAGTTGTGTAAAGTTTATGAAGCACTTTCATTATCTCGCAACCTTCCTGTGAGGTAGATACTCCAGGCATTAAACAGATTCAGAGGGGTTAAGTGACCTGCCCAGGGTTACACCCCTCCAACCAAGGGAAGAATTTGAACCTAAGTATCTTCTGGCTTCAAATTCCATACTCTTTTCACCACACCAGGTGACCTACTTCTATTGCATACATTGACAATAGAATGTGTGTGTGTGTGTGTGTGTGTGTGTGTGTGTGTGTATGTGTGTATATATATATATATATATATATATATATATATATATATATATATACATATACGTATATATATATATTTCCTTCACGCTAACATGGAAAGCCTATAACAGACGTGGGAAATTTATGACCTTCTTGTCAAAGGTGGAATATAAGGGAATTTCAGGGAAGCCAAGATAGGTAAAGAATTAGCCTTAGGAAAGATCATCCAGGAGTTAACTTTATTCGTTGACCCTTTCTTACCTTATGGGTCGTACCAGAAATACTGGAGTTTTCAATCCTCTCATTTAGACCTAGATTCAAATCCTACCCAAGGAACTTACTGACCATTTTGTCCTAGGCAACTCGCTCAATTTGTCTGTGGCAACTTCTATTGTGACCAACGAGATGGAGTGTGAGACACTTTCTCCAATCTTCACAAGCTCTCATAACTCCACAATATAAGAATTATATGCATGAAGTAAAGTAATTACACCTGTTTCTAAAGGTTAAGACACCAAATAGTCTAATGAGGTAAAAATTGAATTAACTGTTTAACAGGCTAATCCCTAATGCACTTACTCAGTACCCACTCCCCTACCAGTGTCTACTTTCTGTTAGGGTAGCAGATGTGGAAACCCAGGTTTGAGCTCTGGGATCCACTTGATCATTTTCTTGCCAAGCACAATCTGGTCCTGCCCTTTCCCCAATATTCTCTGCCAACAAGCAACAGAGTATACACTCTAACTGACTCTGTAAAATGAAGGGGTGAAGGGACTGGCCTGAATGGCCACTAATATCCCATTCAAATTTTGATCTATGAACTTAATATCTTTTCTAGCATTCTAGCCAGAGAACTCACAAACAAAGGAAACTGGGACTGTGTTCTAATGGCAGGAGAAGGGTTGTTATACTGTGCTTGAAGGAAAAGGGACTGATATCCAAAAAGTGTCCATTCTGTTCCCCCAAAAGTCATTTGGAGCATTGACTGAGGCTGGCGAAAAATAAAAATTTTCAACATAGGAGACCGTGACAGCTTTGAAGTTTGACCCTTAAGGGAATCTTCCTTCAAAAGGAAGGAATCAGAAAGTAATAAGGAAATACAAGAGAAAAAGATTGAAATTAACAAAGATTTCAGGGGAAAAAGTGCTTTAAAAAAACCTTGAACACAAGTAAAGAAACCCAAAGAAATATAAAAAACAAAAAAGAAAAGAAAGTGAAGGTGGCTTCCAGAATATCTAAACAAGTCCAAAAATCTCTGAATAAATATTACAAGACGAAAGAAAATTAATCAACATTCTGATAAGGCATGGGACCCAAGAGAATGATATTCCTGAATGATTCAAGAGAAAAATAAGAATCACGAAAGCAGAACATCTGGCCTGCACAGCAAAAATAATTGGCAGAATAAAAAACCCTCAGTCCATATAGTAACAAGTCTCTCCTACGATATTAAAAAGAGATCTACTGATTTAAAATAGACATATACAAATGAAGGACTGTCTAGAAGAAGAGAAGCAAAGAGCAACGAACACATCATCTTTATATAAGCAAAACATAAGTGTATAGAGTGTATGATACTTAAGAATCGTAGGTATCCCAGAAGAAAATGACAAGTCAAAAAAACCTAAGCACTGTAATATAAAACTGCCAAAAATTTCTGAGCACTAAGTAAAAGTCCAACAGAAAAAAATTCACAGATCACCTCTAGACCAAAATAACAACAACAACAAAAAAAACTGTCCTTCAAATTCTAAATATCTCTATGACTAAGTTTCTTTAGAGGCAACTAAGTGGCACAATGGATAGAGCACTGGACCTGGAATCAAAAAGTCTCCTCTTCTTGAATTTTAATCTGACTTCAGACACTATCTGTGTGACTCTGGGCAAGTCACTTAACCCCCTTTGCCTCAGTTTTTTTATCTGTAAAATGAGCTAGAGAAGGAAATGGCAAACCACACCAGTCTCTTTGCCAATAAAACTCAAAACAGGGCCATGAAGAGTCAGAAATGAATGAACAACACCAGCTTTCTTTATCTATAAAATGAGGAGTGAAGGGTTTGGGTTCAAAGGTCTCTAATGTTCCATTCAGATTTTGCTCTATGGTCCTAAGAACTTTCCTATCACAATAATTCCTAGGACTCCTAGCCCATATGGTGATTTTCCTCCAATTAAAACAGATCCCAATGCCTCCATAATTTAGTAAATGGTCATCAAGAACTATTGGGGTCAAAAGCTTTATCAGATCATAGCCATACTGATGATGCCCTGCCCTTTTAGAGCTTAATTTATGTATAAAAATACATAATTAGATAGCTCATCTCTGGGGTCTCTTCCATTTTTATAGCTATGATGCCCTGGACTCAACTAGGCTGATCCTTGAATAACACACACACACATCCTTTACTATCAGCTTGCCCTCAAAGTCTTTCCAGTCTAGTAGAACTGCCCTAGACTTTGGATACCCTCCACGCCACAATGAGGCACCAGAGAAAAGCTTTAGTGGAGAGACAGTGGTGAGAATGGATTCTAATATATTAAAATGCTAAGTTTGGAGTCAGAAGTCCTAGGTTCAAATCCCAGCTATTTCACTTGCTACCTGTATGATTCTGAACTCAACTTATCTCATTTCCTCACCTGCAAAATTGGGGCGGGGGGGGGGGGGGAAGTAGATTATGTGAACTCTGAGTTTAAGAGTTCTAGCTCTAGATGTATGGCTATTTAAAGTGCAAAGAAATAGCAAAAACTCAAAACAATCATTCCAGATAAGAAGGGAATAAAATGGAAGATGAATCCCCAAATTGGATTGATTATAAAGTTGGAATAAAAAAGAATTAACCACTATTGCAAAACTAAAGCCTTCTCTCAGATAACCCTTTAATTCTACAAATATGGAATACATCATGGCATAAAGGCTAGTACAGTGGACTCAAGCCCAGAAAAGTCTGGGTTCAGATCCCATCTCAAGGACTTACTACTGGTATATCTCTCTGGGCCTCAGTTTTCTGATCTTTAAAATGAGAATAGCTCCATCCATTTCCCAAGGTTATCACAAGGATCAAATTACATAAAGTACACACATTCCTGTTAAAAACACTGGAGAGCATAGGAATAAAGGGAACTTTCCATAAAATAATAAGAATTATCTACATAAAACCTTCAGCAAGCATTATATGCAATGGAGATAAGCTAGATGCATTTCCAGTAAGGTCAGGGGTGAAACAAGGATGCCCACTATCACCACTATTATTCAATATGGTACTAGAAATGTCAGTGGTAGCAATTAGACAAGATAAAGAAATTCAAGGAATAAAAATAGCCAAAGAAGAAACTGTTATCACTCTTTGCAGATGATATGATGATATACTTAGAGAATCCCAGAGATTCAAGTAAAAAACTACTTGAAATAATAAACAACTTTGACAAAGTTGCAGGTTACAAAATAAACCCACACAAATCTTCTGCATTCCTATATATTAGCAACAAAGTCCAACAGCAAGAGATAGAAAGAGAAATCCCATTTAAAGCTAGCATAGACAATGTAAAATATTTAGGAGTTTACCTGCCAAAACAAACCCAGGGATTATATGAACACAATCACAAGACACTGTTTGTGCAATGAAGTCAGATTTAAGTAAGTGGAAAAACATCAGTTTTTCATGGGTAGGCCGAGCTAATATAATAAAAATGACAATTTTTCCTAAATTAATCTACCTATTTAGTGCCATACCAATTAAACTATCAGATAATTATTTTCTAGAGCTGGATAAAATAATATCAAAATTCATTTGGAAAAACAAAAGGTCCAGAACATCAAAGGGACTAATGAAAAGAAATGCTTGAGAAGGTGGCCTAGCACTACCAGACCTCAAATTGTACTATACAGCAGCAATTATCAAAACCACTTGGTATTGGTTAAGAAACAGAGGGGTAGACAAATGGAATAGACTTGGCACCCAAAACACAGTAGGCAAGGAATATAACAACCTCCTGTTTGATAAACCCAAAGACCCCAGCTTC
>JAQQSK010007386.1:0-14002 GCA_028658325.1 Potorous gilbertii
GAGTTTCTCTTTTTGGATCTCTTTCAGGCGGTGATCGATAGACTCCTTGAATACTTATTTTGCCCTCTGGTTCTAGAATATCAAGGCAGTTTTCCTTGATAATTTCATGAAGGATGATGTCTAGGCTCTTTTTTTGATCATAGCTTTCAGGTAGTCCCATAATTTTTAAATTGTCTCTCCTGAATCTATTTTCCAGGTCAGTTCTTTTTCCAATGAGATATTTCACATTTTCTTCCATTTTTTCATTCTTTTGGTTTTGTTTTGTGATTTCTTGGTTTCTCAGAAAGTCATTACCATCTATCTGTTCCATTCTAATTTTGAGAGAACCATTTTCTTCAGTGAGCTTTTTCACCTCTTTTTCCACTTGGCTAATTCTGCTTTTGAAAGCATTCTTCTCCTCATTGGCTTTTTGAACCTCTTTTGCCAATTGAGTTAGCCTATTTTTCAAGGTGTTATTTTCTTCAGCATTTTTTGGGGTTTCCTTTATTAAGGTATTGACCAGTTTTTAATGCTTTTCTTGCATCTCTCTCATTTCTCTTCCCAGTTTTTCCTCCACCTGTCTAATTTGATTTTCAAAATCCTTTTTGAGCTCCTCCATAGCCTGAGCCCATATGATATCTATTTCAGATGTTTGGGATACAGAGGCCTTGACTCCTATGTCTTTATCTGATGGTAAGCATTGTTGTTCTTCATCAGAGAGGAATGATGCAATCATCTTCTCCCCAAGAAAATAACCTTCTATGGTCTTATTTTTTTTTCCCTTTTCTGGGCATTTTCCCAGCCAGTGACTTGACTTCTGAGATTCCTCTCAGCCCAGATCTGCCCAGCTAGTGTTTGGGGTCTGAGATTCAAATGCTGCTCCCCAGCCTCAGGGCTTTCAGTGGCAGGCCCAGCTGGTATTAAGGGTAAGATTAAATTCAGGTTCTCAGGTGGGGTCAGGGCCACAACCCAAGCTCAGTTCCCTCACAGGGTTTATGTGGAGACCTTCAGTAATGGATCCGAGGTCCTGCCTGCTTAGGGAGCTCCTGTCCACTGCTTCCCCCCACTGCTGCCTCTCGAGGGGGCCTGAGTTATGAAAACACCCCGCTCCCCTTTTGGCCGGCCCAGAAGTGTCTCTCTCTGACCCGTAGTGCCTGTGGGTGGAGGGACCTTTGCAGCCCTGAAGATTCTGTCCCTGAAGCCTGCTCGGATCTGCTCCTCTCAGGGCCACGCAGCCAGGGCAGGGCTGGGCTCTGCTCCGGGTCCAGTATGTGATGAACCTTTGGTGAGGGTTTCTCAAGGCTCTCTGGAATAGAAATCTCCTCCACTCAATTGTTGTATGGCTTCCACTGTTCCAGAATTTGTTGAGAGTTCCTTTTTACGGGTAATTTATGGGCTGTGGGTTTGGAGCTAGCATATGTAAATCTTTCTACTCTGTCATCTTGGCTCCTCCCCCCCCAGTTCCAGCTTCTGGGTGGCAGCAGCAGCAGCTGCTTCTGCAGTTCTCGGTTCGTAGACAGTGTGTGGATCCAACAGCTGATAAGAGGAAGATTGCAGGGATCACTTTGCTAGCACCAAGACGGTATTCCTTTGCCTTGCCTGTGCTTAGATCAAGGTTGGCGACCCTGGGGTGAGGAGTAGTGCTGGTGTGCCAGAGCTTGTGGCAACTATTGAGAAGGGATCTTCCTCACAATTCCAAGTCAGAAAAGAGTGCTTTTAGTCACTCACAGATGAGAACACAGACAAAGAGAGGAGTAAATCTCTTTCATTTGATCATACAACCTTGGAATAAATGAAAATTTACAGATTCCTAGAAGTTTCTAGGAAAATAGCTGCATGAAACACTTGAAGCTTAGGACAATATACCCTCCACATTGGATGCAGAGTACTACATTAATAAAGAGTTAAAAAAGTCAAAGCAAGGCTAGGAATATGAGCAAACAGTGAAAAAAACTCATACTATAGAATCTTTCTTTGGTGACAAAGAAGATAAAAACATATACCAAAAGAAGACAACAAAGTCAAAACTCCTCCAAGAAGGATAATCAATATGCACCAGAGTGAAAGCACTCCAAAAAATATGAAGTGATCACAGGAGATGGAGGGCCTCAAAAAGGATTTTGAAAAGAGAGTAAGAGAAGTAGAGGAAAAATGTGAAGAGAAATGAGAGTGTTGCAAGAAAATCATGAAAAACAAGTCAACAGCTTGGTAAAAGAGACCCAAAAAATACTGAAGAAAATAACACCTTAAAAAAAGAAATGGGAGAGAAATGAGTGTGATGCAAGAAAATCATGAAACATGGATCAAAAAATAGAAGACAATTTGAAATCTATCATTGAAAAAACAACTGACCTGGAAAACGGATTCAGGAGAGATAGTTTAAAATTATTGGGCGACCTGAATTCCAAAAGGGCCTCCACATCATCTTTCAATAAATTATCAAAGAAAACTGTCCTGATATTCTAGAAACAGAGGGGAAAATAGAAATTGAAAGAATCCACCAATCACCTCCTACAAGAGATGCCAGAAGGAAAACTCTTAGGAATACTGTAGCCAAATCTGAAAGTTCCCAGGTCAAGAAGAAAATATTACAAGAAGCCAGGAAGAAATAATTCAATTATTGTGGAAACACAATCAGGATAACACAAATTTTAGCAGCTTTTAAATGAAAGGATTGCAAGGCTTGGAATGTGATATTCCAGAGGCCAAAGGGGCTAGGATTAAAACCAAGAATCACCTACCCAGCAAAACTGATCCTTCAGGGGGAAAATTGGATATGCACTGAAACAAAGGACTTTCAAGCATTCTTGATGAAAACGTCACAGAGGAATAGAAAACTTGATTTTCAAATACGAGACTCAAGAGAAACATGAAAAGGAGAAATCATAAGGAGCTTATTAAAGTTGAATTGTTTGCATTCATATATGGTAACATGATATTTGTAACTCAAGATATTAGTTTTAGAGTAGTTGGAGGGAATATGTGTGCATATATACAAATGTGTGCCTATATGCATGTACATATGTGTATATGTTTATGTGTATATATGTATACACACATCTGGATATACAGTTATACACATATATGTATATGCACACATAGATATGCACATATACATACATGTATATGTACATACATATATACATACTTTTGCATATATATATGTGTGTATATGTACACACAGAGGGCAAAAGGTAAATTGAATATTAATGGATGATATCTAAAAACTAAAATTAATGGATGAGCTAGAGTAATGTACTAGGAAAAGGAGAAAGGGAGAGGCAGAATGAGATAAATTATCTCACATAAAAGAGGAAATATAAAGCTTTTGCTGTAGGGGTAAGAGGGTGAGAGGGAATGAGGGAACAATCATCAGATTTGGCTTAATTACATACACATGCATTTGGATATGGAAATCTACATTACCCTCCAGGAAATTCTGGGGAAAAAGAATAATGGTGGAGGGATGAGAGAAGAGAGGGTAGATTGGGGGAAGGGATAATTAAAATCAAACACTTTTGAGGAGGGACAGGGTCAAAGGAGAGAGTCGAAAAAATGGAGTGTGGCATAGGACAGAAGAAAATATAGTTAGTCTTTTACAGTATGACTCCTATGGAAATGGTTTGCATGACTACACATGTTTAACCTACATTCAATTACTTGCCATCTCAATGAGGGTTGCTGGAGAGGGAGGATGGAAGAGAATTTGGAACTCAAAGTTTTAAAAATAAATGTTAAAAAAATGTTTTTACCTGAAACTGGGAAATAAGACATACAGGCAATGGGGTACTGAAATCTATCTTGCCCTACAGGGAAATAGAAGGGAAGCAGATAAGAGAAGGAGGGAGGGTGGATACGAAAGGGAAGGCAAAATGGGGGAGGTGTAATCAGAATACATGCCTCTTGCAATGGGAGGAGGGGATAGATGAAGAGAAAATTTGTAACCTGAAATCTTGTGGATGTGAATGTTGAAAACTAAAAATAAATAAATAAATAAAAGAGTTTGAAAAACACTGGGAAAAGGCAACACATACAAGTCAAGTAGAGAAGGGGAGTGGTATGTGTTCAGTGACATAGTTTGTAATTATCTGAGAATAAATCTGGAGTCTTGACCCTTTCAAAAATAAGGCAAAATTTCACCTATTAAAATTAGGTATCTTGGGACAAATATAAAGTTCTATTGGAAAGGAAATAATAATTCCCAAAGTATGGTCAGCGTGGTTTGGAAATGACTGCTCCGTGACATGGCCACCTAGTTCTGGTAAAAAAAAAAGGCAAAAAGTTCACCCATCAGGCCTAAGTGTGCTAGAATCTTTGGTTAGGTCCTGTTTTGGAGGCAGATGAGGTGAATATGAAGATCTGTGGAATGTTATCAAAATAGTTTTGACAATGAATCCGTTCAACAGGTAGATAATACATAGTAATAAATAAGCAGAGTAATGAAGTGTGAGATAAATCCCAAATCCAAGTTTTTGCAATGAGATCTCACTATTTGACCAAAAATGCTAGGACAACTAGAAAGCAGTTTGGCAAAAACCGGTTATAGATAAACATCTCTCAACAAATACCAAGATGATGTCAAAATAGAGACGTAATTTAAATATATAAGGTGAAAATACAAGTAAATTAGGGGAACATGGAAAATTGTACCTGTTAGATCAATGCATAAAGTAAGAATTTCTGATGAAGTTAAAGACAGAAAACAATATAGAATGTAAATTAAATAATGTTGCTTAAATTAAAATTTTGAAAGCATTTTTGGAAAGAAAACTAAAGAAGTCAAGAATTAGGAACAGTAAAATAGAAAAAATTACAGAAAATGCCTGTATCAAACAGATTAAAAAATTGTGCATATCCTTTGACTCAGCAATGCCATTACTAGTTCTGCATGCCAAAGAGATGTCTGGAAAAGGAAAATGACCCATATGTACAAAAATAATTATAGTAGCACTTTTTTGGGGGGGAGAAATGGATTCAAAATCAAGAGGATTTCCATTTATTGGGGAATGACAGAATATAGTATGGTAAATGATTGTGATGGAATACTTTGTGCTATAAGAAATTATGAATGGTGAGTTTTCAGAAAAAAACCTGGAACAATTTCTATAAAGTGATGTAAAGTGAAGTAAGTAAAACCAGGAGAATGTTTACTACAGTAACAGCAATATTGTATGATAATCAATTGTGAACAAGTTATCTATTTTCAGCAATACAGTGATATAAGACTATTCTGAAAGAGCCATGTTGAAAAATGCTATTGACCTCCAAAGAAAAAACTGACAGAGGCCGAATACAGATGAAATACACTTTTTTAACATTTTATTTTTTTACGTTTTTTTGGTCTACATTTTCTTGTGCTATATGGATAATACGAAAATTTTTTATATGATAGAATACTCACAACCAGCATAAAAATGCTTGCCTTCTCAATAATGGGGGAATATAAAGGAAGAAGAGTACTTGGAACTCAAAATTTTAAAAAAAGTGCTAAAAATTGTTTTATCTGTAATTGGAAAAAAATATTTGAGAATTAAATTGTTTCGGAAATGGTCAATAGGGACTCACTTTGCCTTTGATTCATGTTTTCTTTTCCTCTACACACATTTTGCACTAATAATCCCTAATTAGAAAAGGCTTGTGCAAAGGCCCATCTGAATTCTCAAACCACACACACATACATATATATATATATATATATATATATATATATATTTTAAATAAATTTATATATTTAACTTTTACATTCATTTTCACAATATTTTGGCTTCCAAAATTTTCTCCCCATTTGTCCCCTACCCCCACCCCAGTACACTGAGCAGTCTAATTTCCCCTATCACCAATCTGCTCTCTCTTCTATCATCTCTCCCTTCCCTTGTCCCCGTCATCTCTTTTGTCCTGTAGGGCAAGATAACTTTCTATGCCCCATTGCCTGTATTTCTTATTCCCTAGTAGCAAGAACAATACTCCACAGTTGTTCCTAAAATTTAGAGTTCCAACTTCTCCCCATCCCTCCCTCCTCACCCATTCCCTTTGGGAAGGCAGGCAATTCAATATACGCCATATCTGTGTAGTTTTGCAAATGACTTCCATAAAAGTCATACCAAAATGAGTGTGCATTTTATTCCTTCCTTTAGTCCAATGTGATGAGAGTAAACTTCATGTTTTTCTCTCATCTTCCCTCTTTTTCCCTCCACTAAAAAGTCTCCTACTTGTTTCTTCTATGTGAGATAATTTTCCCCATTCCATTTCTCCCTCTCTCTTCCCAATACATTTCTCTCTTACTGTTTACCTTCATTTTTTTTAAAGATATGATCCCATCCTATTCAATTCGCTCTCTGCTCTTTGTCTCTGTGTGTGCATGCATGTGTGTATGTGTGTGTGTGTGTCTCTGTGTGTGTGTAATCCCACCAACTACCCAGATACTGAAAAGTTTCAAGAGGCACAAATATTGTCTTTCTATGTAGGAATGTAAACATTTCAACTTTAGTAAGCCCCTTATGACTTCTCTTTGCTGTTTACTTTTTCATGCTCCTTCTCATTCTTGTGTTTGAAAGTCAAATTTTCTTTTCAGCTCTGGTCTTTTCATCAAGAATGCTTGAAAGTCCTCATTTTTCCCCCTGAAGTATTATACTCAGTTTTAGACCTAGTTCCTTTGACTTCTGAAATATCATATTCCATGCCCTTCAATCCCTTAATGTAGATGCTGCTAGATCTTGTGTTATCCTGATTGTATTTCCACAGTACTTGAATTGTTTCTTTCTAACTGTTTGCAATATTTTCTGGAATTTGGCCACAATGTTCCTAGGAGTTTCTCTTTTTCGGTATCTTTCTGGCAGTAATTGGTGTATTCCTTGAATACTTATTTTGCCCTCTGGTTCTATAATATCAGGACAGTTTTCCAATGAGATATTTCACATTATCTTCCATTTTTTCACTTTTTTGGTTTTGTTTTGTGATTTCTTGGTTTGTCCTAATGTCGTGAGCCTCTATCTGTTCCAGTGAGATTTTGCACCTCTTTTTCCACTTGGCTAATTCTGCTTTTGAAAGTATTCTTCTCCTTATTGGCTTTTTGAACCTCTTTTGCCAATTGAATTTGCTTATTTTTCAAGGTGTCATTTTCCTCAGCATTTTTTGGGTCTCTTTTAGCAAGGTATTGACCTGCTTTTCATGTGAGTCTTTCTACTCCGCTATCTTGACTCTGCCCCCTATTCATGCTTTTCTTGCATCTCTCTCATTTCTCTTCCCAGTTTTTCCTCCACCTGTCTAACTTGATTTTCAAAATCCTTTTTGAGCTTTTCCATGACCTGAGCCCATTGAATATTTATTTTGGATATTTGGGATACAGGAGGCTTGACTTCCATGTCTTTCCCTGATGGTAAGCTTTGTTCTTCTTCATCAGAAAGAAAAGGAGGAAATATCTGTTCATCAAGAAAGTAACTTTCTATAGTCTTACTTTTTTCCTACACTCTTTTTACAAATGAAGTTAGATTTGAACAATTTGAAAAATATTAATTGCTCATGGGTAGACTAACTTAATATAATAAAAATGGCAATTCCATCTAAATTAATAGACTTATTCAATACCATACCAGTCAAATTACCAAAACAATATTTTTTATATAACTAGAAAAAGTTTTAAAAATCATCTGGAAGAATAAAAGTTTGGAAATATCAAGGGAATCAATGACAAAAATAAATTATATGAAGGAAAGTTGCTTAGCCATACTAGATCCCAAACTGCATTAAAAATTGGAGACCTTCAAAACAGTCTTGTAGTGACTAAAAAATAGATTGGTGGATCAATGGAATAGATTAAGTATATAATATTGAATAGTGAATAACCATAGCTATCGAGTGTTTGACAAAGACAAAAAAATCAAAATTTTGAGATAAGAACTCACTATTTAATGAAACATTGTTGGGAAAACTGGAAAGCATTTTTAGCAGTGACCAGATATAGACCAATATTACACATAATATTCTGAGATAAGCTCAAAGTAGGTTCATGATAAAGACATAAACTGTGATATCATAATCAAATTAGTATACTACAGAATATTTTACCTCTCGGATCTATGCATAAAGTAAGAATTTATGACCAGCCAAGAGACAGAGAGCTTTATAGGATATAAGAAGGATTATTTTGGTCAAATCAAATGGAAAAGGGTTTTTTTTTTTTTGTGAAAATGAAACCAATGAAGCCAAGATCAGCAGTAAAGCAGCAAACTGGAAATAAAAGGCACAGCAAGTTTCTCTGATAAAGATCTCAATCCTTAAATATATGAATAGCTGCCTCAAATTTATAAGAATATAATTCATTTCCCAATTAATGAATAGCCAAGATATGAATAGACTGCTTTCAGAAGAAGAAATCAAAGCTATTAATAATCATATGAAAAAATGTTCTAAATTGCTAATGATTAGAGAAATGCACATTGAAACAACTCTGAGGTACACCTTCTACCTAGATATAAAAAGGAAATGATAATGTGAAAAAATGTAGGAAAATCAGTATACTAAGCGTGTTGGTGGAGCTGTGAGCAGATCTAAGCATTTTGGGAAGCAACTTGTAACAAGGCCCAGAGAGCTATAAAACTATGCATGCTCTTTGACCCAGAAATACCACTACAAATTATCTACCCCAAAGAGATCAAAGGAAAAAGAAAATAATCTTTATGTACAAGAAAATAGCAGTTTTTTTGTGGTAGCAAGGAATTAGAAATGAAGGGGTGTCCATCAATTGGGGAATACCTGAACAAGTTGGAGTATATTATTGCGATCAGATACCATTGTACTATTAAAAATGACAAGCAGGACGCTTTTTGGAAAACCTAGGAATATTTACATGATCCCAGACAATAAGGAAGGACTCTTGATGAAAAATGTTATCCACATCTGGGGTGAGAGGATATGGGAACCGATAGAGTCAGAATACAGATTAAACGTTAGCGTTTTGGTTTTATTTCCTTACTCATTTTTCCTGGTGTGTTTTTGCCTGCATTTTCTTTGGTAACAAGGCTGATTTGAAGATATTTTTCATAACACCACATATACAATCTATATCAAGTTGTTTGCCTTTTCAACATGATGTAGGGAAAAGAGGAGTGGAAAGAATGTAGAACTCAAAATTTTAAAAAAAGAATGTTAATTTTTTCTGTTTACGTGTAATTGAGAAAAAGAAAATAAAACCTAATGTAAAAAGAAAGAATCATAGTTTTTACACTGTGTACTGACTAACACCCTATGGGATAAACTTAATGTTATTAATACTGATGTGTATTTTAAGTGCAACTAGTGGGAAAAATTAATTTTCACTAAATAGATGGACACACCTGAACATAGACTGTTCAGGATATACAAAAGGCAACAAGAGAAACTTTCTTATTTTGTAGGGTTTTGTGCATGATATATATTTTCAAAAAAGACATTATGAAAATAATGCAGTTAATGTACCTATGCATGTGGTAGAAGATAATGAGGTAGAAAAATTCTTAAAGAACTCAGTGAGATCCTCTAAGTTAAATTAACTTAATACTTTGATCCTGAATGACTTTGGTACAAGGATAGAGATAGGTAGGGATGATAAATATATGAAGGACAATACAAATCTGCAGTAAGGAATGAGGGATAATAAAGACTTTAAGAAAGGAACTGGATGGCATTGGATAAAGTGAGTGCTGAGAGATGTCATAAATTTGAAATGGGTTAAATTGAAAAACATGACTATTGTTGGAGTCATTCTTAAAATATACATTCAGAATACTATGTATATATATATATATATATGTATATATATATATGTATTCACATATATACTAAATATTTCTCAATGATGTTTTTGAAAATTTAACATTCTTTTTAAAAGGATTGAATTCCAAATTCACTCATTCCCTCCTGCATCTCCCCCATTTCTCGAGAAGGCAAGAAATAGGGTATCAGTTATATATACATATATGAAGTTCATATATGTATATATATATATATATATATATATATATATCTGAAGTTACGCGAATATATATTTCCATATTAGCCATGTTGCTAAAGAAAGCACACATATTAAAAAAAAGAAAAATAAAGAAAATGGAAAATGTATGCTTCATTGTCACTCAGAGACCATCAAATTTTTTCTACAGGTAGATAACCTTTTTTGTCTTAAGTCTTCTGGAATTGTCTTGGATCATTGTATTGATCAGAGTAGATGATTCACAACTGACCATTGTTACAATATTGCTCTGATTGTATACAATGATCTCCTTGTTCTGCTCACTTCGCTTTCTCTCAGTTCATATAAAACTTCCCAATTTTTCTGAAACCATCCGCTCATATTTTTTTTATAGTGCAATATTATTCCTGTACTATAACTTATTCAGTCATTCCCTCAATTTCCAATTTTTTGCCACCACAAAAAAAAAACTACTTAAATATTTTTGTTCAATGAGATCTCCTCTTTGGAATACAGACCTTTTAATGGTATTGTTGGATCATAGACAGATGGCAATTTTTTTCTGGAATGCAGATCTTTGACGTTTTAAAGCAAATTTCAAAATTAGTGAACCACAAGAAGGAAGATGGATAGGAAAAAATATGACAAGATTTGAAGCAATTCTATCCTGACATTGGAACAAATTATTAATAATGAGAAATGGAACATGGTTTAAAGAATAGAATTATATACAAATTAAAATACTTTTATAAGGAAATTTAATCAATGCAAATGAATTACCATGGGTGTGTTTGTCTTTTGTTGCCAAAGAAGATCATGCCATCAGAGAAATAATGACATGATTTGCACTTGACAATGTTTTGAGTGAGGGAGGGCTGTGCAGCTCATCAGCCTCACCTCCTCCAGAGCCATCTGAATCCAGTGACCAGATATTCATCCGGATGATATGAGGCAATTGGGGTTAAGTGACTTGCCCAAGGTCACATAGCTAGTGAGTGTCAAATGTCTGAGGTAAGATTTGAACTCAGGTCATCCTGACTCCTGTACTGGTTCTCTATCCACTGCCCCACCTAGCTGTCCCTGAATTAATTACCATAACATAGAGTCCAAAGAAGACTAAACCAGTCTAGTCAGCAAACACTTGATATATTTGACAAGAATGGAAGATATCTGCCAACAACACAACAGATTTAAACTACATGCTCATTTATAAACTCTTGAGGAGAAAGATGATGAAGAGAATTATGATGGAAACAATGTAATTATGAAGATGTTGAGGAATCTAAGTGAGGAGAAGATACTAGAAGACATGGAAAATTTTTCAAATCATCATTACCTTCCCAAAAAAGAAATGAGAAAATATATATGAACTCTTATGCTCATTTTTCCCATGGTAAAATTTTCCTCTTAAATAAAAATATTATGAGAATAAATGAAACTCACACTGATGACATTTTCAAAAGAGGTAATAGTAAGGCATAGTCAGACTTCCACAAGTAACATTCCGCTGTATACCAAACATTTCTCATCATGCTTAGCATCACTTGATAATAGGGGGAAGAGGCTTTTGAGATAGGACAGACAGAGACAGAGAGACAGAAACAGATAAAGATAGACCAGCAGAGGCAGAGACAAAGAGACACACAGAGAGACAGACAGAGAGAGATAGAGAGAAACTGAGAGAGACAGAGAAACAAAGACACACATAGAGAGATGACATCCATTTGAGTGTTGTATACCTAGAAATGAATGGAAAAGGATTAGTAAAAGTACATTCTGCCATCTCTCATTGTGCTGTCATGTCCTACAGGGTATTTGTTAAGAGTAATTCACCTATTCTAGACGAATATATTGCTCTCTAAGAGAGTAAATATTATTTGATTTCTGTCACAAGGGAAGCCTTTTTCTGAGTCTTCTAAAAAGCTTGGCATCAAAAATTCTTTACCACTTTCAATATGACTACTCTGACCTACGTTCATTGTAATGACTGCTTCACTAGCAACAATAGTAGCCAAAACAATAGCAACAATAATTACTGTTTCTAGAGTTCTTTACCACTTATGAAGCAACTTCCTTACAATAGCCCTGGACTGTGGGTAGCACAAAATATTAGTCTCTTGAATGTTGCAACGAAAGCTATCAGTTATTTTTGAAAATCAAAGCAAATGAAACAAAAGTAAATATTTCCACCTCTACTGAAATTGAAATCTTCCAAAAATTCATGTAAAGTTTACTGAATTCCATTCATTAGCAGAAAGAAATTACAAAACTAACTGTCCTGTGTATATATCTATATCTAGATATGGATATATGCACATTCATACATACATATATACATACACGCATATACATATATATATGTATATGTGTTTATATGCTACTTACTTAGCACTAGCTTCTTTCTGCATTTACTAGCAGTGCAGAAAGTATTCTACCCTTACACTCTCTTTCAATATGTTTTCATTTCTAAGCCGAGAGAATGGTCACTCAATGGATGTGCCTGGCAATTAGGAGACACAGATGCTGGGCTCTCACATTTGATCTTACAAAAGGAAAATCATGGAAGTGTATGACTAATTATTTTATTTTATTTATTTATTTATATTTTGTTTAATAGAAATTTATTTATTTAACTTTTTACATTCATATTCACAAAATTTTGGGTTCCAAAATTTTCTCCCCATTTGTCCCCTCCCCCTGCCCCAGTACACTGAGCATTTTAATTTCCCCTATCACCAAATTGCCCTCTTCTCTATCATCCCTCCCTTCTCTTGTCCCCATCTTCTCTTTTGTCCTGTAGGGCCAGATAACTCTTTATTCCCCATTACCTGTATTTCTTATTCCCTAGTAGCAAGAACAATAGTCCACAGTTGTTCCTAAAATTTTGAGTTCCAACTTCTCCCCATCCCTCCCTCCTCACCCATTCCCTTTGGGAAGGAAGGCAATTCAATATAGGCCACATCTGTTTAGTTTTGCAAATGACTTCCATAATAGATGTGTTGTGTAAGACTAACTATATTTCCCTCCCTCCTATCCTGCCCCACATTGTTTCTACTCTCTCTTTTGATCCTGCCCCTCCCCAAGAGTGTTGACTTCAAATTGCTCTCTCCTCCCGTTGCCCTACCTTCCATCATCCCCCCCCACCCTGCTTATCTCCTTCTCCCCCACTTTCCTGTATTGTAAGATAGGTTTTCATACCAAAGTGAGTGTGCATTTTACTCCTTCCTTTAGTCGAATGTGAAGAGAGTAAACTTTGTTTCTTTTTTTTCTCAGCTCTCCTCTTTTTTCCTCCACTAAAAAGTCTCCTGCTTGCCTCTTCTATGAGAGATAATTTACCCCATTCCATTTCACCCTCTCTCCTCTCACTACATTTATCTCTCACTGTTTACCTTGATTTCTTTTAAAATATGATCCTATCTTACTCAATTCACTCTGTGCTATCTGTCTCTGTGTGTGCGTGCATGTGTGTATGTGTGTGTGTCTGCATATGTGTACGTGTGTGTGTGTATGTGTGTGTGTAATCCCACCAACTACCCAGACACTGAAAAATTTCAGGAATTACAAATATTGTCTTTCCATATAGGAATGTAAACAGTTCAACTTTGGTAAGTCCCTTATGACTTCTCTTTGCTGTTTACTTTTTCATGCTTCTTCTCATTCTTGTGTTTGAAACTCAAATTTTCTATTCAGCTCTGGTCTTTTCATCAAGAATAAATGAAAGTCCTCTATTTCATTGAAAGACCATATTTTCCCCTGAAGTATTATGCTCAGGTTTGCTGGGTAGGTGATTCTTGGTTTTAGTCCTAGTTCCTTTGACTTCTGGAATACCCTTTTCCATGCCCTTCGATCCCTTAAAGTAGAAGCTGCTAGATCTTGTGTTATCCTGATTGTATTTCCACAGTACTGGAATTGTTTCTTTCTAGCTACTTGCAATATTTTCTCCTTGACCTGGGAACTCTGGAATTTGGCCACAATGTTCCTAGGAGTTTCTCTTTTTGGATCTCTTTCAGGTGGTGATCGATAGACTCCTTGAATACTTATTTTGCCCTCTGGATCTAGAATATCAGGGCAGTTTTC
>JAQQSK010007387.1:0-14002 GCA_028658325.1 Potorous gilbertii
ACAGGACAAAAGAGAAGATGGGGACAAGAGAAGGGAGGGATGATAGAGGAGAAGGCAGAGTAGTGATAGGGGAAATTAGAGTGCTTGGTGTATTGGGATGGGGGAAGGGGACAAATGGGGAGAAAATTTGGAACCCAAAATTTTGTCAAAATGAATGTAAAAATTAAATAAATAAATTTATATTAAGAAAAAAAAAATATATATATATATAAAAGAAAATCAATTTCTGAGTACCTTTAAAGTTGTATGACTACCAGAATGCATTTTATTTATAGTATTTTGCCCGGTCTAGGCACTCTCCCCAACTTTGTCATTTCAAGTACCATTGCTATTATTTAATACACACAATATATATTGTAATTGTGATATTTTATTTATAATTACGATTATACTTATTGTCATATAATCATTTTATGAATATATAGCAATATAATGTTCATAAGATTATGAGCAATGATTATATTGTTTATAATCTTACTATCACTTAATAGCACTTGAGAAACTGGATGAAAGCAAACATTCAAATCATTAGAAAGGTATATGTAAATGAAACCAAATAGACAACAAGCAAACATTAAATAGAACAGATGTGGTGTTTTTCTATTGCTATATGTATATTTATATATGTATGTATGTATGTGTATTTGAAAGAATAGTGAAACTGAACCCCATTTGGATGATATACACACAGAATTTTAAGTAATATGTAACTATCTGAACAACAATGTCCCTACTGATCAAGTAAATATAGCAAATGATATATAGATAGACAGATATATAATGTGAAGTAGTAGCATTGGTACTTGAAATGACAGTTTAGAACAGTCCTTAAATCTGGCATATACATACATAAAGAATCTATGTTTATATCTATCTATATACAATCTCTTTCCCTCTCTCTCTCTTTCTCTCTCTCTATGTATATATATTTATATATACATGTATATATATATAAATACACACTACATTTCTATTAATACATTTTTCTACGTATGTGTGTATGTGTATATATACACACAAACATACATATACATACACACACAGTATGATCCACCTTAATGTTATAATTATACCAATTAGCACTACCCATTTAACATGAACCCCCTCTAAACACACATATATCGTACTAAAAATCTTATAAACCTTTTCACTACTGTCCCAAGTAAATACATCATTAGAAAATAACTGTCTTTTCCACTTCACATCTACTGGTTGTCCATCTGGTTTCATATATATATATCCCTTTAGAATGATTTAGATTAGCTTGCTTTCACCTTGTTTCTCAAATGCATAGTGTAATCCCCCTAACAGAGGAGTTGAGGCTAGAGGCTCTCTTGAACCCCAGAGCTGCAGACAATTCTAAATTTTTATCCCCCTGTATGTTGACATAGTTTCCTTTTCTTTTTAAGTAATGGAATTTACTACAATCTTTTGACTTCCTAAAGAAAATAATCATCATTGTAAGCATGAGAATTCTGAGTAGTGTATAAACCTTGGTATCTTCTATTTCTTGATCCTTCTCCCACGACCATTTTTCACATTGAAGTTAGAAAGTATCAAAGTATGTGCTCATTTAGTTTGGTGGAATCTATCAACCGATAAGATAACAAAGTAACCTATGAAGTGATGGGTGTTTTTGTTGCCTTTGGGTGTATGATTAAGTTTACTCCTTTACTAACCTTTCCAAGGAAAACCTGGCAGCTTACTTTTGACTTACGTAAGACTTCTTTATGTGTCCTGGCTTCATTTATGTGAAGAATGTTAAAATGAATGTAGTTTAGCTTTTCCAATAGGATTTCAATTCATTGGTCGTTTGGTCTTTGGTGAGGCAATCGGGGTCATTAGTCACTGTGAGTACCAGCAGTTGAATATTTATAGTCTTAGAGTCTGGCAGTGTTTACCCCCTTCTGTCCTCATTTATGCCCCTCTGCTATTATGAAACAGAAGTAGAAGTAGGTCAAAAAGAATTAAGAGCCATTTTTCTTTTGTCTAATTAGCGGATTATTATGGCTCCAAAATTCATTAACTGATAGTGTTCTAATGATGTGCTTAGCCAAAAGAATCATGGTGGGAGTGGGGGATGGGGGAGGAAGTTTTCAGGAAGCTTAGGTATGGATTCAGTGGACCTATATTGAAATCCCACTTTGGGGGGGTTTGCTTACAACTTAAGTGACCTTGCATAAGTCAACAATTTTTTTTTTTTTGATGAGGCAATCAGGACTGTGTCTTACCCAGGGTCACACAACTAGTAAGTGTCTGAGGTCATATTTGAGCTCAAGACCTTACTGACTCCAGGGACGGTGTCACTTAGTTGCACCCCACCCAACAAACATTTATTAAGCACCTACTACGTGCTAGGCACTGTGCAAAAGAGTAGTGCTACAAAAGAAAGGCAAAGATGTGAAGCAAAGATGGTAGAGTGAAAGTAGTGCAGTAAACTCTCCTTCACAAGCTCCTTCAAACAGAGCTGGAAAAAGTACCAGAACAAATCTTGATTGGAAAACAGTGAGTCACTGGTCCAGCCGAGTTCAATTCAGAATGGCAGGGAGGTCTGTGGACATTGGAGAATGGACAGGACAGGAACATGCTGTGGGTGGAACATTCTAGTGCCCAAGGAGAGGCTGTACCCCAGGGCAAAAGGACATCTCAGACCCCCCCCCATAATGAGACCCCAGGAGAGGAACAGTTTCCAGCTACCCAGTTCTGAGTCACAGATTCGGAGCAGAGCAGAGGACCTGAGCAAAGAGGAGCGTTCACAGGTAATGAGGCCCTGAGCAGTATACCGAGAAAGGAGGAAGTTCAGAGGCCAATGGCAGAAGCTATATGGCTCTGATCCCAAGCCCAGAGCAGGGTCTTATTCCCAACATCTAGCCAGGTTTGCAGAAGAATAACCAGGACAGGAATCCCAAGCCAAAAGGGAGCCTATAGTTCTGCCATTGAACCAACAGAGCTTTCCAGATAGCTAATAGGGGCTGAGTCCAGTAGCAGGTTACTCTTACATAGCCTCAAACCCAGGATAAGAACTTGTAGAATTCTGACCAGGGTGGCAATAAGACTTCCTTGGGCTGGAACATTTTGAGAACCTGGAATAACGTAATAGTCAATACCCCAAGAAAGCAGCAACAGGATCAACCTAGAACTTAAATGTGGCAGTGTCCAACCCTAACATTAAGTCTGATGTCAGGAAATCAGCTGGGAGAATGGGCACACAAAACAAGAATCCTATCATAATAAGCTATTGTGATGGGAGGGAGACTCAAGACTTAAAGATAAGAGAATGACTCCAAAACATCTACCAGAAATGTCTCAGAGTAAAACATTGATTTGGAAAGGTGATTAATAGCTTGACATAAAGGAGACAAAATTGTCCAAGCAATAGACTCCCTAAAAAGTAGAATGGAAGAAACAGAAACCAATGACTTCATGAGGCAACAACAAATGTTAAAATATAGTCAAAAGGCAGAAAAATATGGGAAAAACATGTAAGGTATTTCATAGCTAAAGCAACTGGCCTGGAAAAGAGGGAAAAAATTTTAAGAATCTTTGGATTATTTGAATGCCATGACCAAAAATAAAACAGAGTTGGGACATCCTATTTCAAGAAATCTTCCCAGATCGCTTACAATCAGAGGAAAAAGTGGAAACAGAATCCAAAAGAATCTTGTAAGAAATTGAAAACGAAAACTCCCAATAACATCATAACCAAAATCTAGAGTTTCTGCATCAAAAGAAAAATAGTTCGAGTAGCAGTACGGAAAGAATTTGAGTCCCAGGGAATCACAGTCAGAATCACACACTGTTCAGCAACCATCACTATAAAGGAGCAGCAGACTTGGAACATGATATTCCAGAAGGCAAAAGATAAGAGCTTACAAACAAGAAGAACTTACCCAGAAATACTATAAAGCTATGAGGGAGGGGAGAAGGAGAAAATGAATGAAATAGAGGATTCCAAGGATTCCTGATGAAGAGGCCAACGCTGCCGAGAAAGTTTGAAATCCGAACACAAAAGGGAAGGAAGCATAAAAAGGTAAATGTGAATATATAATGACAAACAAGGGTAATCTGCTTGCATTTATTATGCAGGTGGATGAGTCTCGTTCCCTCTCAACTCTACGATCATTGTGGTTCACAGAGACGGTCCACTTAGAAAATGCCTGCCTGTGATTCTCATGTCTTAATGATTTTACAAGAATAATAGAAGAAAGGGAAAGAAGAATAGATGATGGGGAACGAAGGGGAAAGGAAGGTTAGGGAGAATCATCTCACCTAATAAGGGCATACAAGTTGATATTTTTACAAAGAAGGGGAAGGGGGAGAGGGGGAGCAACTAATCCTTGAACCTCAAACTGATCTGATTGGTCAAATAAAGGCCAAATACACATGTAGTCTGTATGTTGGGTATAGAAATACATTTCATTCAATAGGAAAATAGGAACGAAGGGAGAACAGAAGGAAGAGGGAATTAGAGTAAGGCTAGATAGATTAAGAGAGAGATTGGAACTAAGTAAAACAAACTCTAAGGATACATAAAAATATTTATAGCTCTTTTTCAGGTGGTAAAGAATGGGAATCTGCAGGGGTACCCATAAATTGGGAAATGGAAAAGCAGTTGAGGTATATGAACATGATGGAATAGTATTATACTGAATTCTAATCACAGTAATGACCAGAGGGTCATTCCAGAAGACTAATGATGAAACATGTTATCCACCTCTTAACAGAAAGGTGAAGGACTCAGAATGTAGGATGAAACCAATTATTCTGAGACATGACTAATGTGGGCATTTGTTTTAATTGGCTATGTATGCATAAAATAGATTGTGGATTTTTTTGGGTTCTCAACTGAGAAAACAGCTCCTAGAACAAAGTTCTCTCTTTGGTCACAACTATTAAGGTGTCCTTTATGATCTTAGCTTATGTGTGAAATGCAGTGTTGTTGGGTTGTTCTTTAAAGCTGGACTAATGTCTAATTTTTTTTTGTAATCAGTAATAAACATAGTAATATGTTCTCTGCAAAAAAAAATGCCTAAAAATAAGAAAGGAAAAAAGACCAGTCCCTGATCTCACAGTTTACTGAGTATAGCATACAAGCAATTATGTGAAAATGAAATATAGACAGGATAAATTGGAGAAAAGGCATTAACAGTAAAGGAAAGGCTATTTCCAGCAAGTAGGATTTTAACTATGACCTGAAGGAAGTCAGAGGAGCCAGAAGACAAAGATGATGAGAGAGAACCTTCCAGACATAGATATAGCCAGGGAAAATGTACAGTTAGTAGAGGCAGCATGTTGTGTGAGGAAAAAGCAGGCGAGTATCACTGGGACACAAAGCACATGGAAGGAAACAAGAAGACTTGAAAAGCAAGAAGGGGAAAGTTATTTACGGCTTTAAAAACCAAGCAGAGGATTTTATATGTGATACTGAAGGTAATAGGGAATGTCTGGAGTTCACTGAATGTGGGGAGATGTGGTCAAACATCTGCAGTGGAAGATGGATAAGAGTATGGAGACATAATGATAATTAGAGAGTTAAAGATCTTCCCCACCTTTTGATGGGCTGGCCCATTAAGGGAAGCTTGATTAAGGGAGGCCCATACTTTTAGTTAATTTCTAATGCACTGGTTCTCAAGGGTTGTGATGCCCTCTGGCTCTGAAAAGTGTATAAATACTCTGAGGTGAGGTTTTACTTTGGAATTTACTCATTGGCCAGATGAGACTCCAGGCAGCCACTAAGGAGCCCCCTGGCTTTGAAAACCCAGATGTTGGGCTTTTCCCTCTAGTAACTATGTGTGCATGTATGGTCAGAGAGTTGAATCTGTCTGTTGATCTGTGATGCATGGATTGCTTATGGTCAGGCAGCTGGAAGCCTGTCTGTTGGTTATTATTTCTCTGTATTTTCTCTGAAGTTCAGGGTGCTGACTTTTTCCCCTGAACTAAGTGAATGATATCTGTGCTTGATTAAAATGATTGCTGACCCGTCAAAAGTTGCTTTCCTTTTAGAAAAGCAGATCTAAGAACCTGTATAGTAGGCCCTCCTGTGTATGGCAGGATCCTTGGTGAGATCTGAGACAGGGAGATCAACCAAGAGACTAGTCCAAGGTATAAAGTGATAAGCATGTTGGCAGTATTAGACAAGGGAAGAGGAAGTATATAAGAGAGAATATAAAAGATATTATAAAAGTAGAATTGCCAGAACATGGTGACAGATTAGATAGGGTGAGAGAGAAAACAAGGAGTCAAGGATCACACCTAAATCGCAAGCCAGGGGACTGGGGAGATGGTAGTACCCTCAGAAGTAATAAGGACATTAGGAAGAAATGGGTTTTGGGTGGAAAGATAATGAAATGAATTCAATTTTGGACATGTTGAGTTTAAAGTGTCTATGGAACATTCAATTTAAGATGTCTAATAGACCATTGGAGATGGAAGGCTAGAGATCAAGAATGAAGTTAGGGTTGGATAAATTAATCTGAGCATCATCTATCTAGAGATGATCACTGAATCCATGGGACCAGATCCTCTGGACGTATTTTCTCACAAAATGAAAGATTTGGCTCAATGATCTCTGTGTCTTTTTACATCTAAAGTCTTATGATACAAGATAAGATATCTTATGGATACCTACAGGATATGTGAGATAAAAGATATAAGCAAACAAAAAGGTTTCGTTGCTTTTTGCACTTTAATTTTTATTAGTATAAGAAACTCCCAGTGAGGAACTTTCTCTCCTACGGCATACATACATTTTCAATCAATAAACATTTATTGAGTTCCTATTGCATTATTAGCACTATGCTAAATACTAGGGGATACAAAAAGAGGCAGAAAACAGTCCTTGCCCTCAAGGGTCTTATAATCTAATAGGGGAGACAACTTTGCAAACAAAATATTCACAAAGCAAGATATCTACAGAAAAAAAACAGGAACTAACTAACTAAGGGAAGGCACTAGAATTAAGAAGGATTGGGAAAGGCTTCTGTGCTAATTTGTTACAAAGGTTCTATTGAAATCATGGAAAGTGACAATGATGTGGAAAAAAGGGGAGAAAAGCATCAATGCATTTTTTAAAGTATTTTACTCTCTAAGTTAAGCGACCGCAGTTTCTTCAATTGATCACTATATCTCATGTTCTTAAAGTATTTTAATAAAAAGCATAATAGCATTTATATTAAATTATAAAAAGTCTTATGATAAAATTAATGTTTCCAGGCCAATATTTGAAGATTTTTCAGCTTGGTAGCATCTAGCAGAGCTTGTGTTTCAGTGGCATAGCCTTGGAAATTCATGGTTACCTCTACCCCAGGATATACCAGATTAACATTTTCAACATTAGGGCTTTAAGATATTAGAAAATGTACACATAAACACACATTTTTTTCTGCATTTGTGTATATAATAAAATACTTCCGTTCTTCCGAGATATGTGATTTGAATGGTGTGGGTATATTCCTGACATCAATATTTCTCTAGATTGAACTATATGCTCCTCAGATGGTAGTAACATAAAGACCACCACCAGATCTATTCTTGGATTCTCCAAAATGGTGTGGAAATAACCTGGGTTCTTAAATGTCTGAAAGTGGAATCTATGTCTGTCACTTTAGGATCAGCCTGGGTAAAGATAGGGAGATTAGTCACTTTAAGACTGGCCACTGGGTATATGATTTAAATATAAAGGGTGATACCATCAGCAAATTAGGAGAACAAGGAATAGTTTACCTGTTAGATCTATGGAGAACGCAAGAATTTATGACAAAAGAAGAGATAAAGTACATTATGAAATGCAAAATGAATCATTTTGAATACATTAAATTAAAAAGGTTTTGTACAAACAAAACCAATGCCACCAAGATTAGAAGTAAATTAGAAAGCTGGGAAACAATTTTTACAGCCAATGTTTCTGATAAAGTCCTCATTTCTCAAATATATAGAGAATTGAGTCAAATTTATGAGAATATAAGTCATTCCCCAATTAATAAATGATCAAAGGACATGAACAGGCAGTTTTCAAGGGAAGAAATAAAGCTATCTATAATCATATGAAAAATGCTCCAAATCACTATTGATTAGAGAAATGAAAACTAAAACAACTCTGAGGAACCACCTCACACCTAACAGATTGGCTAACATGACCAAAAAGGAAAATTATGAATGCTGGAAAAGATATGGGAGAATTGGAATACTAATGTATTGTTGGTGGAATTGTGAACTGATTCAACCATTCTGGACAGCAATTTGGAACTATGCCCAATACCACTACTAGGGTTACATCCGAAAGAATTTTAAAAGGAGGGGAGGACTGACATGTGCAAAAATATTTATAGCAGCTCTTTTTGTGGTAGCAAAGAATTGGAAATTGAGGGAATGGCCATCAATTGGGGAATGGTTGAACAAGCTGTGGTATATGGATGTAATGAGATACTACTGTGCTACAAGAAATGATGAGCAGATATATTTCAGAAAAATCTGGAAAGACGTACATGAACTGATGTTGAATGAAGTGAGCAGAACCAGGAGAACATTGTACATTGTAATAGCAACACTGCGTGATGGTCAACTATGATAGACTTAGCTCTTCTCAGCAATAAATGATCCAAGATAGTTCTAAAAAAACACAATGAAAAATTCTTTCCATATCCAGAGAAAGAATTATGGAGTCTGAATGCAGATCAAAGCATCCTCTTTTCACTTTTTTTTGGTTTTGGTTTCTGTTTTCTTGTGGCTTTCCCCCTTTGTTCTGATTCTTCTTTCACAACATGACAAATGTAGAAATATTTTTAACATGCGTGTACATGTATAACCTATATCAGATTGCTTGCTGTGATGGGGAGGGAAGGAAACAGGAAGGGGAAAAATTTGGAACTCTAAATTTTATAAAACTGAATATAGAAAACTGTCTTTATATGTAGTTGGAAAAAATTAAATACTATTAAGTGGAAGTGAGGAGGAAGACTACCAACGTATTGACTCTTAAGAGAAGAACTCTCCAGTAAAACATGGGAATTTGAGTTACCACTAGTAACTCAGTGAAATCCACACTGGTAAAATCAACCATCTTTCAAAAATATACTAATATTAAAAATATACTAATATATATTTTTTTCAACATGCAATTTAGCCAACTTAGTTTTCCCTTCTTTAACAGAAAGTCTGAATATAGCTCCTTAGGTAGGCTGGATTGAAAAGTCACTTTAATATTCTTATACTTTACTAAATAGTACTGTTTCACAACACAGAATGAAATTTGCTCATTTGATGAAGGGATAAGTTTAAACTTGTGCCTCATAATTATGTGACCAATACATGATTAAATCATATTAAGTCAAAGTGCAAAAAAAATGTATTCTCCATAGCTTTTTTCTTTTAATTTACCTAGCAAATTATTTTCATGGACAAGACTTGCCTAACTGTTCCTTCTGGCCCTTTTGCTGGTGTTTCTTTCTGTTTACCTTAAATAAGAGCATCCCCCAAGGATTAGTACTTGCCCATATTCTCTCAACAGTTTCTTCCTTGGCTTCAGTGATTAACTCTATGATGAAACCCAAACTTATTTCTAGTACGAACCTCTTCACTGAGCTTTTATTCCACATTTCAAATAGTCTGCTGGATATTTTCACCTAGATGGTCCTCTAGTACCTCAAACACATCCAAAAATTTAACAATACATTTCCACTCCTTAACATGTCCTTCTTCCTAATCTTCCTAGATCTTTTGATGGCATTACCATTCTCACAGTCAAGTCAATTTGAAACCTAGAAATAAGTCCTTTCTTTTGATTATTTATGTCTTCACTATTATATACTTCATCCCTTTCCATGGAGTTTAGGGGTAGATAGGAAAGAGATACGAGAGCAGGAGCATGACATAGATGGGGCATTCTTGCATTTCCCAATCTTGTCCTACTCTTAGAGAGCAATGTTTTAGGCTGCATTATTTTTGTCACCATACAGAGGACTTTGCAAATCCTGTAGAAGACCATCTCCGTAGTATCCTGGTACAGGGAGAAATTTTGCAGGCAAGGAAACCCTAGAAAACATGGAGAGTTCCAGGAATAGCCCGAAAAAATCATGCTAAGGCAGTGGCAGTGACCTGGTTCCCTCTTAAAAGTATAAGAACATTAAAGTGACTTTTCAATCCAATCTACCTATATTCAGGCTCTGCGTTAAAGAAGGGAAAACTAACTTCGCTAAATTGTATGTTGAAAAAATATAGATTAGTATATTTCCAACTTGGAAAGATCATTGATTTTATTGGTGTAGGACTGTAAGAGGGGCAGTCTTCAGCACCATATTTGGGTAGATTCATGGAAAACATTCACTGGGACCTAAGTTCACTCCAGCCTTAGCTGGATTTTGGAGCAGGCTAAAGTTTTCCTATCTCCACCCTTCTGGCCCCACCACAGATTCCAGGCTACTATGGCAGAGACTGAGGAAGGAGGCAAATTGAACTCCCTCCATAAGCCCCATGTATCCATCCTGATTTGTGTGAAAACAATTTGTACCATGCATAGTCTCCCACTGCCTTTTTACCATGTAATCCAAGACAACTGGCTACTTTACTTTAGGTATATTCAGATATTCACATATCCCATACAATATTACACACACAAATAAGGTAACATTCACTTGTTTGTACAGGTCATTCAAAATCATTTTACTTTATTTTGTACATTTCATTTTTATCTTAATGAATTTTTTGTTCTTTTGATAGGTTCTCTAAAATGATGCATAGGGCCCCCTGAAGATTGGAACCTAGAGCCTGAGGCAGAGGTCTAGCTTGCTTGGGTCTAACTACGATATTGCCCTCCTAAACCCTATCATCATCAGGAAGGTCATGGAGGAGACTAGCTAGGCAGAAGGCCTAGGAGTGGTTCTTTTATATCATAAAGAATAGAAAGAGAAGATAAAAAAATATATGAGAGGAAGAAAAATGAAAGGAAGATCAGGGGAAATTATTACATGTAATCAAGGTATTCAAACAAGGAGAAAGGGATATGAGGAGTCATTATGCTTGAACCTCTCTCTCATTTGAAGTGGTCAAAGTGGGGGAAGAATACACACATGAAGATGAATACATAAATTCATTTCACTCAACAGAGAAATAGGAGAAAAGGGGGGAAATGGAAAAGGGAAAATTAGAACATAGGTAGATTAAGGAAGAGATTAGTGACATTAACCCTAAGTGAAACAAACTCTAAGACTGCATAAAAATATTTATAGTTCTTTCTTTAGTGGCAAAGAATTGGAGAATGAGGGAGTGCTCATTGATTAAGAAATAGCTGACCAATCTATAGTATGTAAATGTGATTGAATACTATTCTGCTATAAGAAATTATGAAAAAGATAGTTTCAGAGAAACCTGAGAAAATATGCATGAACTGATAGTGAAGTGAGCAGAACCAGGACATTTTATATAAAAACAGTCATGATGTAAAGTAAAACAACTTTGAAAGACTTAGACACTCTAATAGCATAATGACCAAATAAAATTCCAGAGGACTCGTAATGAAACAGGATACCTACCTCATAATACAGAGGCAAAAGATTAAGAGTTAAAAATGACACATACACATATGAATACGTCTTATATACAGATATATGCATTATGCATCTACACAGAGAGGAAGAGAGAGAAATATATACATTATATAAATATACACATGTACTTATATAATACATATAGGACATGGCTAATGTGGAAATTATTTTTTGTTTATACATGTTTACAATAGGGATTTTTTTTTCTCTCTCAGGTGTGGGGAAAGCAAGAGAAAACAGTTTTTTATTGATTAAAAATAATTTTAAAAGTATTTTAGATGTGTATCTCTTATGAACATTTCAATATTCCAATTAGCTTGTAACTGTCTTGACAGCAGGGAACAATATGTCTTATTTCATCTTTTTATTTCCATTATTTGGCAGAGTGCCTTGAACATAATGAACATTTAATATGTATTTATTGGATTAAATTGAAGCATTTATAGTGTATAAAAAGAAGGTTCAGCTGAATAATTGAAGAAATATACAAAACTACTAATATATATTTTGTAATATAGGCATTCTCTATGAGATTGGGGTAGAAGCATTTATTCATCTCTGTTTTGAAAATGAGAGACTCAGTTATGGATAGCAGTATTTCCATTCAATAGTGAATTATGGATCCCATAAAAAGACTTCTTTTCAAATAATAATAAACACAGATATTTACACAGTGTTTTGATATTTGCAGAATAGTTTACGTATGCATTATTTCATTCAAGCCTCACAGCATCCCTCTGATGGGGGTATGACAGTTTATTATCTCCATTTTATATAAACCAAGACTCAGAGAAGCTGAGATTTGCCTTTAGAAACATAGCAAAATTGTGTAGGTTTTGAATCCAGGTCTTCCCCAACTCCAAGTCCAACTCTTTGAGAATCTATTCAATAAATTAGTAGCTTAAATACCAACCAAAACATCATTAAGAATGTCTCATCTTAAAGGTAGTCTTACAAATAGATCATGCAATGAGAGGAAGGAAGGGGATCAGCATTTATATAACACCTATTAGGTGCCAGAGTGTATGCTAAGCTTTCTTTGATCCCTAAGATGGATGCTATTATTATACTTGTTTCAGAATTGAGGCAGACAGTTTAAGTGACTCACCCAGCTCTGTCTGAAGTTGTTTTTGAACTCTGATCTTCTTAACTGCAGGACCAGCATTCAATCCACTGCACCACAAGCTGACTTAGGCATTACAGGAAAGCTCCAGAATACTTATTTACTCTACCAGTTCACTGAATCAATGAAATGAAAGGTACAATTTCACAATATTTTATATAGGTTCTAAAGAATGAGTCTAGCAGTGTTGAAATAAATATTCATGAAACTGAGATAAAAGAAATAAATGTCAATAATTCAAAAAGCTTGCAGAGAAGTAGTCAAATGTCATCTCCCCATGAAAGAAAGGTATCTACCTTTTGAAAGTTGATAACAGACCTTTTGATATTTCATATGCTTATGTGTGGAAATATTTTCTACAAGAAATCTGTTCTAAAGTCTAACACATACTGTAGAATATTTCTAGAATAATTCATGAACCATTTTGTTATGACTGAAGATACTATGGAATATAATTTACCAGAGTAATTCTGATTGCCTATCCACCTAAAAAAGAATCAATTATTTAGTTGTGTCAACTTTTTTTTGACTAGTTGGCACCTGATGGCAGTCAATTCAGTGATTTACCATTTGTTCACATTCCATTTTTAACACTTCTGGTGAATGGGAAAGGTTATAAAGTGTTTGCTGAATTTTTCATAGACTTTTGGGGTTTTATTCAAGTGACCAAGTGCCAATATGGAACAAAGATCAAGCTTACTTCTAAGCCCATATTTATTATTGAAATTTTGTATTTAATAGCAATACAGGGGGCGGAGCCAAGATGGCGGAGTAGAAAGACTCACCTATGCTAGGTCCAAACCCACAGCCCATAGATTTCCTGTAAAAAGAACTCCTGACAAATTCTGGAACAGTGGAAGCCGCGCAGCAACACAGTGAAGGAGATTTCTGCTGCAGAGAGTCCTGAAAAACCGACCGCAAAGGTACCCCGGACACGGGAGCGAAGTCCTGCCCTTCCCAGCGCTCCCCTCCCCCGCCCCGGCCACGCAGCACTGAGAGGAGCGAGCAGAGCCAAGCAGGCAGCAGGGACCTGAATCTCCGGCGGCCGCGAAGGTCCCTCCACCCACAGACGCACAGGTCAGTGAGAGAGACGGGCTGAGAGGGGAGCGGGGGATCTCTGGGACTCGGACCCCCTGGGAAGCGGCCGCTGTGGCAGAGGCTGAGGCAGCTTGGCCAGAGGCAGAGGCAGCTCGGCCAGAGACTCCCAGAGCGGGCTGGAGCTCCACCCCAGCTCCACTACAAAGGATCTCTGTATAAACCCCCTGAGGGAACTGAGCCTGAGAGGCAGCCCTGCCCCCACCTGAGAACCAGCAGATAAGCCCCCATTGAAGAGCCGTCA
>JAQQSK010007388.1:0-14001 GCA_028658325.1 Potorous gilbertii
CTTGACCTGGGAACTCTGGAATTTGGCCACAATGTTCCTAGGAGTTTCTCTTTTTGGATCTCTTTCAGATGGAGATTGGTGGATTCCTTGAATACATATTTTGCCCTCTGGTTCTAGAATATCAGGGCAGTTTTCCTTGATCATTTCATGAAGGATGATGTCTAGGCTCTGTTTTTGATCATGGCTTTCAGGTAGTCCCATAATTTTTAAATTGTCTCTCCTGCATCTATTTTCCAGATCAGTTGTTTTTCCAATGAGATATTTCATATTGTCTTTCATTTTTTCGGGATTTTTTTGTGATTTCTTGGTTTCTCAGAAAGTCATTGGCCTCCATCTGTTCCATTCTAATTTTGAGAGAACTACTTTCTTCAGTGAGCTTCTGCACCTCTTTTTCCACTAGGCTAATTTTGCTTTTGAAAGCATTCTTCTCCTCATTGGCCTTTTGAACCTTTTTTGCCAATTGAGTTAGCCTATTTTTCAAGGTGTTATTTGCTTCAGCATTTTTTTGGGTCACCTTTAGCAAGGTATTGACCTGTTTTTCGTGCTTTTCTTGCAACTCTCTCATTTCTCTTCCCAGTTTTTCCTCCACCTGTCTAACTTGATTTTCAAAATCCTTTTTGAGCTCTTCCATGGCCTGAGCCCATTGGATATCTATTTCAGATGTTTGGGATACAGGGGCCTTGATTCTTATGTCTTTACCTGATGGTAAGCAGTTTTCTTCCTCGTCAGAGAGGAAGCTTGGAATCATTTGCTCACCAAGAAAATAACCTTCTATGGTCTTACATTTTTTCCTTTTCTGAGCATTTTCCCAGTCAGTTACTTGATTTCTGAGAGTCCTCTCCACCCCTACCTAGGTCTGCCCGAACTAGTGCTTGGGGTCTGAGATTCAGATGCTGCTCCCCAGCCTCAAGGCTTATGGCAGCTGGCCAGCTGCTATTCAGGGTAAAATTAAATCAGGTGCTCAGGTGGGGGCAGGGCCACCTCCCAGGCTCAGTTCCCTCAGGGGGTTTATGCAGAGACCTTCTGTAATTGAGCTCCTGCTGAGTTCCTGACTGCTCTGGGTGCCTCTGGCCCCCCTGCTCCGTCTGCTGCTGCCTCCCAAGCAGGCCCGAGTTATGGAGACACCCTGCTCCCCTCTCAGCCTGTCCAGACATCTCTCTCACTGACCTGTGTGTCTGTGGGTTTAGGGACCTTCTTGTCCACTGGAGAATCCGTCCCTAAAGCCTGCTTGGATCTGCTCACTCTTCTCAGTGCCCCTTGGCCAGGGCAGGTCAGGGCTCCGCTACCGTCCAATGTGCAATGGACATTTTCAGACGGTTTTTCAGGGCTCTCTGGAATGGAAATCTCCTTCAATGTGTTGCTGCACAGCTTCCACTGTTCCAGAATTTGTTGGGAGTTCTTTTTAGAGGAAATCCATGGGCTGTAGGTTCGGAGCTAGCATATGTCAGTCTTTCTACTCCTCCATCTTGGCTCTGCCCCTCCTCATTGTCTTTTTGAACCTCTTTTTCCAATTGACTTAGCCTATTTTTCAAGGTGTTATTTTCTTCAGCATTTTTTGGGGTCTCCTTTATCAAGATATTGACCCGTTTTTCATGCTTTTCTTCCATCTCTCATTTCTCTTCCCAGTTTTTCCTCCACCTGTCTAACTTGATTTTCAAAATCCTTTTTGAGATCTTCCGTGCCATGAGCCCATTAGATATCTATTTCAGATGTTTGGGATACAGAGGCCTTGACTCCTATGTCTTCACCTGATGGTAAACATTGGTCTTCCTCGTCAGAAAGGAAGGGTGGAATCATCTGGTCCCCAAGAAAATAACCTTTTATGGTCTTATTTTTTTTCCCTTTTCTGGGCATTTTCCCAGCCAGTTATTTGACTTCTGAGAGTCCTCTCCACCCCCGCCTAGATCCACCCAGCTAGAGCTTGGGGTCTGAAATTCAAATGCTGCTCCTCAGCCTCAGGGCTTTCAGCGGCAGGCCTGGCTTCTATTCAATGTGTAGAGACCTTCAGTAATGGAGCTCCTGCCGAGCTCCTTCCTGCTCTGGGAGCTTCTGGCCACCCACTGCCTCTGCTGCTGCCTCCTGAGGGGGCCTGAGTTATGAAGGCACCCCACTCTCCTCTTGGCCAGTCCAGAAGGCTCTCTCACTGACCTGTCCGCCTGTGAGTGGAGGTCCTTTGTGGCTGCTGGATGTTCTGTCCCTGAAGCCTGCTCAGATCAGCTCCTCTTGGTGCTGCACGACCCAGGCAGGCTGAGCCCCACTCCTGTCTGGTGCATCATGGATCTTTGGGGTCAGTTTTTCAGGGCTCTCTGGAATGGAAGTCTCTTCCACTCTGTTGTTGTGCGGCTTCCACTGCTCCAGAATTTGTTCTGAGTTCTTTTTACAGGAAATTTATGGGCTGTGGGTTTGGAGGTAGCATATGTGACTCTTTCTACTCCACAATCTTGGCTCCTCCCTCACATAGCGTTTTCTCAAGTATACATGACACCCTTCCAAAAACTGAGCATGTATGAAGATGTAAAAACTTCACAACCAAATGCATGAAAGTATAAACATTAAATGTACCTTTTCAGATGATAGTTCAATAAAATCATATTTAATAAAGAATCTTGGTAGCGCAGATAATAATTAATTGGAAACAATATTATAATCTAAAGTAATGATTGAATTAAAGAGTAAATCATGAAGTAATAAGTATTTTTTAAAGAAAATTAAAACAATGAGACAATTTAAATAAATTTGTTGGATGTAGCTAAAACCATACTTTGGGAAAATTAATATATCTAAACCATGACATCCATTATGAGAGAGAGTGAACAAATCAATGAAATGAGCTTTCAATTAAAGAAAATAAAACTAGAGCAAGTTTAAAATCAACAAATAAACATTAAAATAAAAATCTTGAAAATCAAATGAGACAGTGTTCAAAATAAAAGTAATAAAAAATAAGAATTAATAAAATTAGTATCTGGTTTTATAAAAAATAAAATATATGATACATTGATTAATTTGATTTAAAAAATAAGCAAACAAAATTGTCATTATCTAAAGTGAAAAGTGTAAATGCACTACCAATAAAAATGAATTTACAGCACTTACCAGGTGTAACTTCGTCCAACTATATACCAATGAAATTGGCAATCCAAATAAAATAGGTTAATAATTAAAAATTGTAAATTACCTAAATTAAGAGAAGAAATAGATATGCAAAAATCCCTATCTTAGATAAATGCAAGAAGCCCAAAGCGAAATACCTAAGCAAAAATGCTGAGGAACAAGTGAACTGACAAAACCTTTAAAGAACAATTAATTAGAGTAAAATATTAATTATTTGAAAAATGAAAGAAAATGTGTACTCAATGAATATGGTTTTGATACCTAACGATGGGAGAGCAAAAACAGATGAAAGGAAACTACAGACTAATATGCCTATGAATATTAATGCACATTTTGAAGTAAAATATTACCAAGGAGATTGTACTAAAATATCATAAAGAATATGCACTAGGATGAAAAAGAGTTTACACAGGTAATACAGAATGATTATATATAAGGAAAACTATCATAATAACTGACTGCACCAATAAGAAAAACAATAAAAATAATTTGATTATCTTAACAAATGCAGAGAAAGGCTTTAACAAATTCCAGCAACCAATAGGAATAAAAAGGCTAGAAAGTTTGGAATAAATTGTTTTCCTTAAAATGATTGATGGTATGTACCTACATCTAAGACCATGCATTATCCATAATGGGAATGAGCTAGAAGCCTTCCCCATATGATCACTGTGAAGCAAAGTTTTCCAATATCATTGTTATTATTTAATATAATACTAGAAATACAATCTAGCAATATTACAAGAGAAAGAAGTTGAAAGAATAGGAACAGAAAATGAGGAAACAAAACTATCACTCCTTGAAGATAGTGTTGTGGTATATTTGGAGATCACTTAAATAATCAACTAAAAAATAGTTTAGACAACTAGCTTCAGTGAAGTTTCAGAACAAAAAATAAATTCAAATCACTCATCAATATTTCTATATTTTCTACAAAAAGTAGCAAGAAAAAGAACCTCCATTTAAAATAACTGTAAACGATATAATAGAGTTTGGAGTCTACCGCCAAGAAAACCTCAGAAATTTTATATATATGTATGTATGTATATATATATATATATATATATTTACAAACATTTTTCACACAAAGAAAAACAGATCTAAATGGTTGGAGAAATATTAATTGCAGATGATTAGGATGACACAGTATATTAAAAATAACAATTGTGTATCAATTAATTTGCTCATTTAATGCCATACCAAAAAGTTACCAAAAATTATTTTGTAGAACTAGAATAAAATCATATCAGAATTCCTCTTGTAGAATAAAATATCAAAAAATCAGAGGAATCAAGAAGAAAAATGTGAAGGAAGGAAGCATAATAGCACCATATTTCAAATTCTGTGACAAAATATTAATGACCAAAGCAATCTGTGGCTGGATAGGAAATGGAATGGTGGATCACTACAATGGATAAAATACACAGTATTAAATTACAATAGTGATTTTGTTTTGAGTAGATGGAGTCAAGATGGTGAAGTGAAGCCAAGAAGTTTCCTGAGCTCTCCTCAGCTTCCCTCGGAAAAAACATTAAATCAAGTCTGTAAATGCATTCTGGAATGACAGAACTTGCAAAAATATGGGGTGAAGCAATTTTCTACTTTAAGATTACTTAGAAAGCCTTCAAGAAAATTCTCTCATTTCAGTAAAAAGAGAGCACAGCTCAGAGCAGATGATGTTAATGCAAGCCAGCAAGAAGCTATTAACCACAGCACAGATCAGCAATCAAGGCCCTTAGGTCATGGATCAGCAGACTAATGGCACATCAAGGCAGCTGTGAGGTCTCCAGTCCTACTACGGATGGAAAGTTGTCATCCTTAGAAACCAGGCAACAAAAGGTGTGACTAGGATGGACCACACCAGCTCAGAGAGCAACCTACCTCTACCTGAAGCCTCTGAGGGCACAAAGACAGTAAACAGATCGTAGACAACAAGCCCAAGGGACTGGAGACAGTGACCCCTATACTCCAGCAGGAGTTCTCAACTTTAAAATCCAAGAAATAGGTTTAAAACTGAAAAAGAAGCAAAAGAGAACCTTGATCATAGAGAGGAGACAGGGAAGACCAAAACGCAAACTGAAAAGAGGGCAACAATGTCATAATTCTTACATGAGACATCCTCAAAGGGGAATATCAATTGGTCTAAAGCCCAAAAAGACTTCTTGGAAGAGATAAAGAATGATTTTAAAAATCTAATAAATGAAGTAGAATAAAAATTGGGAAAAGAAATGAGGAATATTCAAGAGAAAGTCAACTGTTTGGAAAAGAAAGGATGAAAATTGACAGAAGAGGGAGAGGAGCCAAGGTGGCAGAGTAAAAGCAGGGACTTTCTCTTTCCCAAACTCTACCAAGTACATGTAAAAACTGATTCTAAACAAATTCTGCATCTCTAGAACCCACAGAATGGTGGAGTGAAGCAAATCTCAAGCACAAGACAGTCTAAAAAGTCAATGGGAAGCATCTATCATGCCAGGCTGGGAACAAAGTACATGGGCTACACAATCACAGACGAAGCCTGAGCAGGCCTGGAAAATGTGGCAGTTTCCAGACTTCTCAACTCCAAACTGCGAAGGACAACTTGAAAGGTCAGTGGAAAAAGCATGTCTGATCTTAGGGAGAGAGTAGCATGGTATAAACCCAGCCTCAGCACAGCAGAGGGGGCAGAGGAGTCTGTGACAGCTACAGCAGTAGGAATGAAAGCAGCAGCAGCTGTTTCTGGAGAACCAGGCCCACAGATTGTGGGGGAATCAAGTGTCTGACAGTACACCTCCCACCCCCACTGAAAACCCAGAACTACCTAGACAAGGAACTCAAAAGTAAAGTAAATGCCTGGGCAAATAAGAAAAACTCAAAAAAAAATTAGACTATGGAATCTTAGTTTGGCGACAAGGAAGATCAAAACATTCAACCAGAAGAAGACAACAAAGTCAAAGCTCCTATATTCAAAGCCTCCAAGAAAAAACTAGGAATTGGTCTCAGGCCATGGAAGAGTTCCAAAAGGATTTTGAAAATCAAATAAGGAAAGCAGATGAAAAATTGAGAAGAGAAATGAGTGGTATGGAAGAAAATCATGACAAATGAGTCAAATGAATACTAATAGGGACACAAAAATGCTGAAGAAACCAATATCTTAAAAAATAAACTAACCCAAATAGAAAAAGAGATCCAAAAAGTCAATAAGGAGAAGAATGCCTTAAAAAGCAGTATTGTTCAAATTGAAAAAGAAGTCCAAAAGCTCACAGAAGGCAATAATTCCTTAAAAATTAGAATGTAGCAGATGAAAGCTAATGACTTTATGAAAAATCAAGAAACTATAAAAGAAAGCAAAAGAATGAAAAAATAAAAGAATGTTTAAAAAAAATCACATTGAAAAGGCAACTAAACTGGAAAAGAGATCCAGGGAAAATAATTTGAAAATTATTGTACTACCTGAAAGCTATGATCAAAATACAAAAAAAAAAGATTCCAGATGTTTCCAGCTCTGGGAGCCAAGATGACAGAGTGATCAGTAACTCTATCTCCCTCCCCTTGTAGACCTTGACCAGCTCAGAGATTCTCTGCCCAGAAAAAACACTGGAACAGTGGGAGCAGCAGAAGGGATAAACAGGCTCTCAGCCTGGGAGGCTAGAAAGATCCCTAAGGAGGGTTCCTCTTGCCTTGACCAAAGACGACAAGTGCAGCATCAGAGTTGTCCCAGGCACTCCCACCTAAACAAGCTGGGAAAAGATCCTGAACCCCAGAGGAGTAAAGCCAGCAACTGCAACACCAGAACCCCAGGTGTCCCTCAGCACCCCAGTGGAATTGGGAAGACCATAGCACACAAAGCTGAACTTGTCTATGCTCAAGTTTACCAGAGTGTCCAGACCACCCCTCCTCCACCTTAGCAAGCTACCTCCAGGGTAACTGCAGGGAAAACCAAAAAAGACCTAACCAGTCTCTTCTTTGAAACACCAGCCAGCTCAGCACCAGGTAAGTTGCAGCATTTAATTCCTACCTGAAAGAACCAGAGGATACAACACACAAAGCCTCAAGTTTTAGGCACAAGAACTGTGGGACAGAGCTTCCTGTGCCACAGATGCAGAGATCTACCTTAAAAGTCAGGAAAAGGGTTATTATCATGAGTAAAAAGCAAAGCAGAAAAGAAAAGAACATAGAATCTTTCTATGAGGACAAAGACCAAAACACTAATACCAAAGAGGTCAGCATTGAGACTGTACTCCCATCTGAAACTTCAAAAGAAGATATGAACTGGTTGGAAGCACAAAGAAAAGAGCCTTCTTAAAATAACTCCAGAGGGATTTTAAAATTCAAATTAGAGAAATAGAAGAAAAATTGGAAAATAATTTTTAAAATATGAAAAAATTCACTCAAGAGAACAGGTCCTTAAAAAGGAAAACTGGACCAAAAAAAGGAAGCACAAAACCTAACTGGTGAAAATAACTCCTTAAAAGGAACAATTGGACAGATGGAAAAGGAGATGCAAAAGTTAACTGAAGAAAACTTTAAGAAATTTGATAAAAAACAGAAACAGCCAAGTAGAAGCTAATGAATCTATGACACCTCAAGAATCAGTCAAACAGAATTTAAAGAATGAAAAGATTGAAGAAAATGTAAAATATCTCATTGAAAAAAACAGTCAACATGGAAAACAGGTCCAGAATAGAAAATCTAAGCCACGATGAAAAAAGAACCTGGAAAACATCATCCAAAAAATTATCAAGGAACATTGCCCAAAAGTCCTAGACCCAGAGGGCAAAATAGTCATCAAAAGAATCCACCGTTCCCCTCCTGAAAAGGATCCCAAACTCAAAACACCAAGGAATATCGTTGCCAAATTTCAGTACTATCAAGTGAAGGAGAAAAGACTATGGGCAGCCAGAAATAAACAATTCAAATATCAAGGAACTACAGTCATGATCACACAAGACCTTGTGTCTTCTACATTAAAAGATAAAAGGAATTGGAATACAATATTCCATAAGGCAAAGGAGCTGGGACTACAGCCAAGGATCAGTTACCCAGGAAAGTTGAGCATAATGCTTCAGGTAAAGTGATGAACAATCAGTGAAATAAGAGATTTCCAGATCTTCCTGATGAAAAGTCTAGAATTCAATAGAAATTTGGTCTTCAAATGCAGGTCTCAAGAGGGTCACAAAAAAGGTAAACAGGGGAAAAGAAAAAAAATGTTACACAATATGGGTAAACTGTTTACATCGTTATAAGGGAAGATAATACTTGTAAATCTTGAGAATTATATATTTGTTATGAAATGCAAAAGGGATTTACAGAGATGGAGGAAGTTGAAATAAATTAAATCATGTGATGATAACAAATGTGATTTAAGGGTGTTGAAATGATGATAATGGCAATGTGAAAAGGAGGAAAGAGAAAGAAAATAAATTCCACCACAAGAAGAAGCACAAAATATATTACAATAGAGGGAAAGAGGGGAGGGAGATGAGTATTGTTTGGGAGATGCACTAATATGATTGGATTCAAGGAGGGTACAACAAACTCAAGTGCAGAAATACAATTAGTTCTACAGGCTATAGGAGAGGAGGGGGAAAGAAAAGGGAAGGAGGATAAAAGAGATGGAAGAAGTAATAAGGGAAAGGGGGATTAAAATGGAGGAGGGATGAAGGAAGGGAGAGAAGACTGAGGGAGGCAGTGGTTAAAAATTAATACTCTGTTGGGGAGGGGAAAGGAGAAGGGAGAACTAAAAGTGTAAACAAGGGGAAAGGAGATGGAGGGAAAGACACAAATAATAATCCTAACTGTGAATGTGAATGGAATGAACTCTCCCATAAAACGGAGATGGATAGCAGAATGGATTCAAAACCATAATCGAACAATATGTTGTTTACAAGAAACGCATTTGAAAAGAGGAGATATACATAGGGTAAAGTTAAAAAGTTGGAGCAGAATTTATTTTGCTTCATCTGATATATAAAAAAGCAGGGGTAGCAACTCTAATCTCAGACAAAGCAAAAACAAAACTAGATCTAATCAAAAGAGGAAGGAAATTATGTCCCACTAAAAGGCATCATAGACATTGAAGCAATTTCATTACTAAACACATATGCTTCTAGTGGTATAACATCCAAATTCTTAAAGGATTAAGGGAGTTACAAGAAGAAATATACATCAAAACCATACTAGTAGGGATCTCAACCTCCCCCTCTCTGAACTTCATAAATCTACCTCAAAATTAACAAGAAAGAAGTTAAGGAGGTGAATAGACCTCTGGATAAAGTAGATATGATATATCTCTGGAGAAAACTGAATGTGGATAGAAAGGAATACACCTTTTTCTCAGCAGTACATGGCACATATGCAAAAATTTAAAATGTACTAAGTCATAAAAACCTCAAAATCCAATGCAAAAAGGCAAAGACAGTCAATGCATCCTTCTCAGATCATGATGCTTTAAAATTATATGTAATCAAAAGCCATGGAAACATAAACCAAAAACTATTTGGAAAATAAACAATCTAATCCTGAAGAATGAGTAGGTTAAAAAACAAATTATAGAAACAATTAACAACTTCAAGAGAATCACAATAATGAGACAACTTAACAAATTTTAGGGGACACTGAAAAAACAGTTCTTAGGGGAAGTTTTATATCTTTGAGTGCCTACATGAATAAAATAGAGAAAAAGGAGATCAATACATTGGACATGCAAGTGAAAAACCTCAAAAAAGGACAAATTGAAAATCCCCAAGTAAATACCAAATTAGAAATACTGAAAACCAAAGGAGTGATTAATAAAATTGAAATTAAAAAAACCTATTGAACCAATAAATAAAACTAGGAGTTGGTTTCATGAAAAAAAATCAATAAAATTGGTAAACCTTTGTTCAATTTGATTAAAAAAGAAAGAAGAAAACCAAATTACCAATATCAAAATGGAAAAAGGTGCACTCAAATCCAGTGACAAGGAAATTAAAACAATAATAAGAAATTACTTTTCCCAACTGTATGCCCACAAATTTGACAATCTAAATGAGATGGATGAATAACCTCATCTCAGAAAAAGAAATTGAACAAGCCATCAATGAACTCGTTAGAAAAAAATCTCCAGGGCCAGGTAGATGCACAAGTGAATTCTATCAAAAATTTAAAGAACAATTAATTTCAATATTGTATAGATTATTTCAGAAGATTGGGGAAGAAGGAGTCCTCCCAAATTCTTTTTTTTCTGATACAAATATGGTTTTCATACATAAACCAGGAAAAGCCAAAATAGAACAAGAAAATTATAGACCAATTTCTCCAATGAATGAAGATGAAAAATTTCAAATTACATTTTAGCAAAAAGAATACAACAACTAATCACAAGAATAATACATTATGAACAAGTACAATTTATATCAGGAATGCAGGGATGGTTCAATAGCAGGAAAACTATTAACATTATCGATCATATCAACAACAAAACTAACAGAAACCACATGATTATCTCAATAGACGCAGAAAAAGCTTTTGATAAACGTAGGAATAAAAGGAACTTGCCATAAAACAATAAACAGCATCTGCAGAAAACCTTCAGCAAGTGTTATATACAATGGAGATAAAATAGATGCATTTCCAATAAGATCAGAGGTGAAACAAGGATGTCCATTATCACCACTATGTTTCAATATGGTACTAGAAACTTAGCTATAGCAATTAGAGAAGATAAAGAAATTGAAGGAATTAGAATAGGCAAATAAGCAACTAAGTTATATCTATTTTCAGAAGATAAAATGATATATTTAGAGAATCCCAGAGATTCAAACTACTTGAAAAACTTAAAAAACTACTTGAAATGATAAACAAGTTTGCAAAGTTGCAGGTTAACAAATAAACCCCCACAAATCTTCTGACCTGGAAGAGATCCAGGAGAGACTATTTAAAATTTGTGGAGCTACCTGAAAGCCATGATGAAAAGAAATTATCAATTTTGTACTTCATTATGTTTTCTTTCTCTTGTTTAGTCAAAAATTCTTCCCTTCTCCATAAATCTGATAAATACACTATTGTTGCTTCTCTAATTTCTTTATAATATCAATCTTTACACCTAGATCACATACCCATTTGGACTTTATTCTTGTGTACTGTGTCAGGCATTTATCTGTGCCTAGTTTCTGCCACACTGCTATCCAGTTTTCCTAGCAAATTTTGTCAAAGAGTGAGTTCTTATCCCAGACACTGGGGTCCATGGGTTTATCAAACAATTGATTGCTATATTCATTGACTACTATGTCTTGGGTACCTAACATATTCCACTGGTCTCCCGTTCTGTTCCTCAGCCTGTACCGAGTGGTTGTTATAATTGCTGCTTTAAAATGCATTTTGAGATCTGGTAGAGCTAGGCCACCTTCCCTGGCATTTCTTTTCATTAATTTCGTTGATATTCTGGGCTTTTTGTTCTTCCAGATGAATTTTGATATTATCTTTTTCTAGATCTACAAAATAATTATCTGATAGTTTGATTGGTATGGCACTGAATAAATAAATTAATTTAGGTAGAATTGTCATTTTTTTTATATTGGCTTGGACCACTCACGAGCAACTGATGTTTTTCCATTTACTTAGATCTGACTTTATTTGGGTAAAAAGTGTTTTGTAATTGTATTCACATAGTTCCTGGGTTTGTTATGTCAGGTACACTCCCAAATATTTTATGGTGTCTACCCCAGCATTGAATGGGACTTCTCTTCCTATCTCTTACTGTTGGATTTTGTTAGTAATATATAGAAATACAAAAGATTTATGTGGGTTTATTTTGTAATCTGAAACTTTGCCAAAGTTGTTTATTCTTTCATGTAGTTTTTTTACCTGATTCTCTGAGATTCTCTAAGTATAACATATCATCTGCAAAGAATGATAAGTTAGTTTCCTTTTTGCCTATTCTAATTTCTCAATTTCTTTTTCTTCTCTTATTGCTGCAGCTAACAATTCTAGTACCATATTGAATAATAGTGGTGATAATGGACAATCTTGTTTAACCCCTGATCTTATTAGAAATGCATCTAACTTATCCCCATTGCATATGATGCTTGATGAAGGTTTTATGTAGTTACTGCTTATGATTTTATGGAATGTTCCATTTATTCCTATGTTCTCCAGCGTTTTCATTAGAAATGGGTGTTGGGTTTTGTCAAAAGCTTTTTCTCCATCTATTGAGATAATTATCTGATTTCTGTTAGTTTTGTTGTTGATATGATCACTAATGTTAATACTTTCCTAATATTGAACCAGTCATGCATTCCTAGCATGGCTAACCCTAAATGTGCTCCCTGATCATCATATATTATTTTCATGATAAGTTGCTTTATTCTTTTTTCCTAAAATCATATCTAAAGAGTTACAGATATTATCTTTCATGTAAGAATGTAAACAGTTCAATTTTAGAAAGTCCTTTGTGATTTTTCTTTCCTGTTTACCTTTTCATGCTTCTCTTGATTCTTGTGTTTGAAAATCAAATTTTCCAGGTGCAGAGACAATATGATGGAGTAGAAATACACTAGCTCTGCCCCACAGCCCATAAAATACCTGTAAAGAAGGACTGTCTACAAATTATAGCACATCAGAAGGCACAGAACAATGGAATGGAGGAGATTTCTAGCCCACAATGACCTGAAAAGTGGATGGGAAAGGTCTGTCACACTGGACTTGGAGCAGAGTTCAGCCCAGCCTTGGCCATGTGACACTAGGAGGAGCAGAATCTAACAGGTTTCAGGGACAAAATCTCCAGCAGAAGCACAGATCTCTGAACCCACAGGTGCTAAAAGTCAATGAGAGTGGGGAGGAGCCAAGATGGCTGAGTAGAAAGATTCACATATGCTAGTTCCAAACCCACAGTCCATAAATTACCTGTAAAAAGGAACTCCCAACAAATTCTGGAGCAGTGAATGCCGTGCAGCAACTGAGTGGAGGAGATTTCTGTTCCAGAAAGACCTGAAAAACTGAAACCAAAGGTTCATTGTGCACCAGAACTAGAGCAGAGCCCAGCCCTGCCCTGGCTGTGTGGCACTGAAAGGAGTTGATCTGAGCAGGCTTCAGGGAGAGAATCTCCAGCAGCCGAGAAAGTTGCACCCACAGGCACTACAGGTCAGTGAGTGAGACTTCTGGGCTGACTAAGAGGGGAGTGGGTTGTCTCCACAACTCAGGCCCCCTTGGGAGGCAGCAGTAGAGGGAGGAGCAGAGGACAGGGGCTCCCAAAGCAAGCAGGAGATCAGATCCATTGTTGAAGATCTCCACATAAACCCCCTGAAGGAACTAAGCCCTGCAAGGTGGCCCTGCCTCCACCTGAGCACCTGAATTTAAGCCCACATTGAACAGCAGCCCAGCCCCCTGATGAAAGCCCTGAGGATGGGGAGCAGCATTGGAATTTCAGACCCCAAGCACTAGCTGGGAGTACCTAGGTTGGGGTGGAGAGGACTCTCAGAAGTCAAGTAACTGGCTGGGAAAATGCCCAGAAAAGGGAAAAAAATAAGACCATAGAAGGTTACTTTCTTGGTAACCAGATGTTTCCTCCTTTCCTTTCTGATGGGGAAAAACAATGCTTACCATCAGGTAAAGACATAGGAGTCAAGGCCTCTGTATCCCAAACATCTGAAATAGATATTCAATGGGCTCAGGCAATGGAAGAGCTAAAAAAAGATTTTGAAAATCAAGTTAGACAGGTGGAGGAAAAATTGGGAAGAGAAATGAGAGAGATGCAAGAAAAGCACGAAAAACAGGTCAATACCTTGCTAAAGGAGACCCCCCAAAAATGCTGAAGAAAATAACACCTTGAAAAATAGGCTAACTCAATTGGCAAAAGAGGTTCAAAAAGCCAATGAGGACAAGAATGCTTTCAAAAGCAGAATTAGCCATGTGGAAAAAGAGGTGCAAAAG
>JAQQSK010007389.1:0-13999 GCA_028658325.1 Potorous gilbertii
AAAATTTTAAAGATACACTTAATCCATAGTACTTGTGCATGCAACCTTGTACAATGATTTTATTAGTAATCTTATTTTCACTTCCATGTTGGCAACCCATCACATTTGTGAACCTATGTAGTAGAGATAAAAAATGGGGTAAGGTGGAGCAGTTTGGGGAGTGGTTGGTTTCCAAATAGGTGCTTCACTGGTCTTGTTTACCCTTCTATTATAATGAACTTCTGATACATTGATTGCATATTTTTATTGTTTGTCTTTTAAGCTTAAGCTTTGTGTAGCAATTATTACACCACAGCATAGCACATTGGTACTGAAGATTTAATGTGAAATTATGAATTATGAAAGGTGAGTATTGATTATAATCATTTAAAATTGAGATATTAACACTAAAATGTGACAGAACTATAGGGAATTACTTGCAAGAAAAATGTTATGCTTGTTACCAATATACTATATTTAATGAACTGTTTCATGGTATCTGCCTTAGGAAAAGTGAAAATGATCACAATTAATATTTTGTTATGAAGATTTATATGTAAAAATGTATTTTCTTCAATCTGTAGCAAAATATTACAGATTTGTTGGTCATAGGACTATAACACCTTCTTTGCCATATATTCAATGTGTTAATATTCACTTTTTGGACTCTAGCACCATTTAATAGGAACCTTATGGCAGCAAAAGTTGAAGATTGATGTATATCCATTTATCAGATATTGATATGTCTCTATCCTGGAACCCAGCAGTGCAACATATGATTAACTTTTCTTCCTGGTTATTTATTTTTAAGTGTTTTTAAATTTATTATTGTTTTTAATTTATTCGTTTTCAGTGTTTTACAATCACTTCCATATATCTTAGATTTCTCCTCTTTCTGACCTACCAGTTCCCTCCCTGATACAGCATACAGTTTTACATAGGTTCTACACATAAGTTCCTATTAAATACATTTTCACCTTAGTCACGTTGCATAGAGGAATAAAAATTAATTAAAGAAATCATAACACAAAACAAAACATAATACAAAGGAAAATGATCTACTTCATTCTGTGATCGAATTCCACAGTTCGTTCCCTGGATGTGGAAGGCATTTTGCCTTGAGAGATGACTGGGAATTACTTCAATCCTTGCATTGTAATGAAGTACAAAGTCTCCCAGAAAAATTCCTCACAACTATGGTTGTTACTGTGTGCATACTTCTCCTGGTTCTGCTCCTTTCACTAACCATCATTTCATATATGTCTTTCCAGTCCTCGCTAAAGTATTTCTGTTCATCATTTCTTATAGCACAATGGTACTCCATTATATTCATATACCACAATTTATTCAGCCATTCCTCAATTGGTGGGCATTCTCTTGATTTTCAGTTTTTGACCACCATGAAGAGAGCTGCTATAAATTCTTTCACACATATGGAACCCTTATTCATTTTTATGATGTCTTGAGGATATAGTCATAGAAGCAGTTTTGTTGGGTCAAAGGGCATGCACGTTTTTGTAGCCCTTTAGGCATGGTTCCAAATTGCTCTCCAGAATGGTTGGATCAGCTCACAGCTCTATCAACAATGAATTAGTGTTCCAACTCTTCCACATCATCTCGAACATTTATCATCTACCTGTTTTCTCATGTTGGCCAATCTGATAGGTGTGATGTAGTTTCTCAGAATTGTTTTGATTTCCATCTCTCTAATCAATATTAATTTATTGCATTTTTTCATATGACTATAGATATCTTTATGAAATTTCATCCTCTGAAAACTGCCTGTTCATACTCTTTGACTACTTATCAATTGGAGAATGATTTGTATTCTTGTACATTTGAATCAGTTATATATATATTTTAGAAATGAGGCCTATATCACAGAACTAGTTCCAAAACTTTCCAAGTTTTCTGCTTCCCTCCTAATCTTGGTAGCATTGGGTTTGAGTGTGGAAAAACTTCAGTTTAATGTAATCAAAATTATTCATTTTGCACTTTATAATGCTTTCCATCTCTTTTTTAGTCAAAAATTCTTCCTTGTCCATAAATCTGATAAATACACTATTCCTGACTCCACTAATTTGTTTATTGTATCAGTCTTTATACCTCAATCATGCACCCACTTGGAATTCGTTCTTGCATTTGGTGTAAGGCATTGGTCTATATCTGGTTTCCACCACACAGTGATACAGCTTTCCCAAGGATTTTTATCAGTGAGTTCTTATCCCAGAAGCTGTGGTCCCTGGGTTTATCAAACAGTAGTTGTTATATTCATTGACTATTTTGTCTTGAATACCTAACATATTCTGCTGTTCTACTCTCTCTGTTTCTTAGCCAGTATCAATGGTTTTGATAATCTCTGATTTTTAAAACAATTTGAGATCTGGTAGGGCTAGGCCACCTTCCCTAGCATTTATTTTCATTTTGAACCTTTTGTTTTTCCAGATGAATTTGACATTACTTTTTCTAGCTGTAGGAACTAGTTATCTGATAGTTTGATTGGTATGGCACAGAATAAGTAAATTGATTTAGGTAGAATTGTCATTTTTATTATATTGGCTTGGCCTACTCATGAGCAACTGATGTTTTTCTACTCACTTAAATCCGATTTTATCTGTGTGAAAAGTATTTTGCAATTGTGTTCATAAAAATACTTGGATTTGTTTTGGCAGGTAGATACCCAAATATTTTAAAGTGTCTATCCTAGATTTAAATGGGATTTCTCTTTGTATCTCCTGCTGTTGGGTTTTTTTTTTTTTAGTAATATATAGAAATACAGAAGATTTGTACGGGTTTATTTTGTAACTGCAACTTTGCCAAAGTTGTTTATTATTTCAAGTAATTTTTTACCTGAGTCTCTGGGATTCTCTAAGTATATCATCATACCATCTCCAAAGAATGATAACTTAGTTTCTTCTTTGCCTATTCTAATACCTTTTTCTAAGTTCTTTTTATTTTCTTATTGCTGCAACTAACATTTCTAGTACCATATTGAATAATAGTGCTGGTAATTGAAATACTTCTTTCACCCCTGATTCTATTGGAAATATATCCAGCACATTCCCATTGCATATAAGGCTTTCTATAGGTTTTAGGTAGATGCTGCTTATTATTTTATGGGAAATTCCATTTATTCCTGTTCTCTCAAGTGTTTTCAATAGGAATGGATGTTGTATTTTGTCAAAAGCTTTTTCTGCACCTATTGAGATAATTATGTAGTTTCTGTTAGATTTATTGTTGATATGATCAATAGTACTAATAGTTTTCTAATATCGAACCAGTACTTGATTCCTATTATAAATCTTAGCTGATCATAATGTATTACTCTCAAGATAAGTTACTGTGTTCTTCTTGCTAACATCTTATTTAAATTTTTTTGTGTCTATATTCATTAGACCAATTGGTCTATCATTTTCTTTCTCTGTTTTGGCTCCTCCTGGTTTAGATTTCAAAACCATATTTGTATCATACAAACAATTTGGGAGGACTCCTTCTTCCCCAATTTTCCTAAATAGTCTATATAGTATTGAAATTAGCTGATAACTAGTTCCTACAGCTAGAAAAAGTAATGTCAAATTTACATCACACGAGGTAAAAGCAGCCATAGATCGAATTAAAAGAGATAAGGAAGTAATTTTTGATAGAATTCACTTGTAAATCCATCCAACTCTGGAAATACTTGTCCTAGGGAGTTCATCGATGGCTTATTCAATTTCTTTTTCTGAGATGGGGTAATTTAAGTATTCAACTTTTTCTTCTGTTCATCAGGACAATTTATATATCTTTTAAATAATCATCCATCTCGTTTACACTTGTGAATTTATGGGCATAAAATTGGACAAAGTAATTTATAATTATTGTTTTAATTTCCTCCTCATTAGAAGTCAGTACACCATTTCATTTTTGATTTTGGTAGTTTGGTTCCCTTCTTTATTTTTAATCAAGCTGTCCAAAGGTTTACCAATTTTATTCATTTTTTTAATAAAATAAACTCAATATTATTTATTAATTCAATAGTTTTCTTAATTTTAATTTTTTAAATCTCTCCTTTGGTTTTCAGTATTTCAAATTTGATGTTTAGTAGGAGATTTTCAATTTCTTTTCTAGCTTTTTCAGCTTCATGTCCAAGTCATTGATCTCCTTTTTCTCTATTTTATTCATGTAGGCATTCAAAGATATAAAACTTCCCCTAAGAACTACTTTTTCAGTATCTCACAAGATTTGGTAAGTTATATCATTATTGTCTTTCTCTTGAATGAAGTTGTTGATTTTTTTTCTATGATTTGTTGTTTTACTCACTCTTTCTTTAGAATTAGACTATTTAGTTTCCAATTGATTTTTGATTTATCTTTCCATGGCCTTTTATTACACATAAAATTTATTGCATTATTAGCTGAGAAAGATGTATTGATTATCTCTTCCTTTCTGCACTGGATTGTGAGATTTTTATGTCCTAGAACATAGTAAATTTTTGTATATGTGCCATGTACTGCTGAGAAAAAGGTATATTCCTTTCTATCCCCATTCAATTTTCTCAAGAGACCTATCATTCACTTTTCCAAAGTTTTATTCTCCTTCTTAATTTCTTTCTTGTTTATTTTGAGGTTAGATTTATCAAGTTCTGGGGGGATTTGAGATTCCACACTGGTACACTTTTGCTGTTTATTCCTGCAACTCTCATAACTTCTCCTCTAAGAATGTATATACATCTTGGAGCATATATGACTTGTAACAATGTTGTGTTGTTGTCTATGGTGCCTTTTAGCAGGATATAGTTTACTTCCTTATCTCTTTTAAATCGATCTTTGGTTGTTTTTACCTCGTGTGAGATTAGGATTGCTAGCACTGCTTTTTTACATCGCATGAAGCACAATATATTCTGTTCAAACCTTTTACTTTTACCCTGTGTGTATCACCACTTTTCAAATGTGATTCTTGTAAACAACATATTGTTGGATTATGGTTTTTAATTCATTCTGCTCTCTGTCTCTGTTTTGTGGGAGATAACATCCCAATCACATTCACAGTTATGATTGCTATCTGTGTCTTTCCCTTCATCCCTTTCACCATTTGTGCTTTTAGTTCTCCCTTCTGCCTTCCATTTTAGGATACAGTTTTAGTTTTTGACCACCACATTCCACAGTTTTCCCTTCCTTCTTTCAGACCCCCTCCCTTTTATTCCCCTTTACCCTTAATACTTCTTCCCTCCCTTTTAGCCTCTACTTCCCTTTCTTTCCCCGTTCCTCTTCTACTGCCTATAGATCCAGTTAAATTTATATATTTAATTAAGTTTGCTCTTCCCTCCTTGAACCAAATCAGATGAGAGTACCTCTTAAACGCTGCCCATCTCCCTCCCCTTTTCCCTCTACTCTAATTTTGTGCCTCTTCTTGTGATGTAATTTGCCATTTTCTGCTTCTTCCTTTACACGTGTCCTGTTACAATCCCTTAAACTTCTAAATCACGTTTTTATCATCACATCATTTACTTTATACCCACTCTTTCTATCTATCTATCTATATATCACTTTTATATTTCATAATAAATATATAATTCTCAACATTAACAAGTATCATCTTATCTTATAAGGTTATAAACAGATATACCATATTGAGTAACAAGTTTTCTTTTCCCCTATTTACCTTTTCATGCCACTCTTGAGAACTGTGTTTGAAGATTAAGTTTTCCATTGACTTCTGACCTTTTCATCAGGAAGCTCTGGAAATCTGTTATTTCATTGAATGTCCATCTCATTTCCTGAAATATTATGCTCAACTTTCCTTGGTTATTGATCTTTGATTGTAGTCACAGCTCCTTTGCCTTACAGAATATCATTTTCCAAATCTTTTCATCTTTTAATGTAGAAGCCGCAGGGTCCTATGTGGTTCTAACTGTAGTTCCTTGATATTTGAATGCTTTCTCTCTGGCTGCCTGTAGTATTTTCTCCTCTCTTTATACTTCTGAAATTTGGCAGCAATATTTCTTGGTGTTTTCAGTTTAGGATCTCTTTCAGGAGGTGAATGGAAGATTCTTTTGATGACTTTCACCCTCTGGATATAGAACTTGCAGGCAATTTACCTTGATGATTTCTTGGAAAATATTATGCATGCTCTTTTTTCATCATAGCTTTCTGGAATGCCAATAATTCTTATATTTTCCCTTCTGGGTCTATATTCCAGGTCAGTTGTTTTTCCAATTTAATAATTTCCATTTTCTTCTATCTTTTCATTCCTTAGATTTTGTTTGTCTGATTCTTGATGTCTCATAGTGTTAGTAGTTTCTATTAGTCCAATTCTAACTTTTGTCTAATTTTCTTCAGTTACCTTTTGCATCTCCCTTTCCATCTGCTCAATTATTTCTTTTAAGGAATTATTTTCTCCAGTTAGTTGTTTTACTTCCTTTTCCATTTGTCTGATTTTCCCAGTTGGATTTTGTGCTTCCTTTTCCATTTGTCCAATTTTCATTTTTAAGGAGCTATTCTCTTCAGTTAATTCTTTTTTCATACTTTTAAAATCATTGACCAGCTTTTCTTCTATTTCTCTAATTTGGTTTTTAAAAGCCTTCTTCAGCTCTTTTAAGAGTGCTCTTTGTGCTTGCTACCAGTTTATAGTGCCTTCTAAATTTTCAGATAAGAGGCAGTCTTTTTGTATTTCCCTGGATTTACTCTGGAGGTAGCTTTTTAAGTGTGGGGTAAGGATGGTCTGGTCAGGGGAGATTTTCCCAACTAAGTTAGAACAAACACAAGCTCAGCAATGGGTGATCCTGGATCCCCTAGTTTCTTTCCATTTTTCCTGAAGTGCTGAGGCATGCCTGAGGTCCTAGTGTTGGTGAATGCGAGGCTCCACTCTGCTGAGGCTCCATATCTCCTCCAGTTTTGCTGAGGTGGGGCTCTCTAAGATATCTCCAGCCCTCCATCACAACAAGAGGAACACTCCTTATCGATTTTCCTAGCCTTACATGCTACAAGACTGTTTGCCACTACTGCTGGTCTCACTGATCCAGAATTTTTCTGGGGAAATATTTTATGGTTTTTCAAGATCAACAAGGGGAGGAGGAGAGAATATTTAACCATCATTCCGCCGTTTTGACTCCTGTAAGTTCAAGTAAGTAACTTACAGGCATTTACTCTGTGGGTTGAGAGTTTTAGGAGCAGCTGATACAGATACATGGTGCTCCGTGACTCTCATTTGCTCATTTCTGCTGGATTCCCATCTTGGGATGTCATTCCCGAGATCCTGCCATGCTGCTGCTTCCTCAGATCACCCTGGGACTTTCCTGCATGGGAGTCTGTGCTGTGCACTGTGTGCTCCACCACCCCTAGGGAACAGATCCTTCCTGTTGACCTTCCAGTCTGTCCTGGTCTGTGAACCTAATACAGTCTCTCTTCTATTGGATTCTGCCCCTCCATATTTTAGTGAGATTCTCTTTTTAGAGGTATCTATAGGAAATTCTCTAAGAGCTTAGGTCAATAGTTGCTGTCACTCTGCCATCTTGGCTCTGCTTTGATGATAAACTTTTTTTTTTTAAAGGCGTATTTATTTTTTTCCAATTACTTGTCAAGAAAGTTTACAACATTCACTTTTATACAACTTTTGGTTCTAATCTTTTTTCCTGCCCTCTCTCCCCTCCACATTCCACAATACATCAAGCAATCTGATGCATCTTATACATGCATAACCATATTAAACATATTTTCACACTGGGCATGTTGTAAAATAAGAATCAGAATGAAATGGAAAGTCGAGAAATAAAATTAGAAAGAAAAATAAAAGGGAATAAACGTAATTTGCAATCTCATCTAGTCATAATTTATTATCCTGCTGATAAATTGCTGTAATCTCTTTGCTAATATTTTATTTTTTGAATTTGCTTAAACGTTCCTTAGGGCATTTAGTCTATAATTTTCTTTCTCTGTTTTGGCTCTTTTTTATTTATTATTAGTATTTATTATATGAGAGCATATTTGTCATCAAAAGAAAGGTAGGATTCTATCTGTTTTTCCAGTTCCACAATATTGGAATTAACTTTTCTCTAAAGTTTGGCTGAATTTCCTTGCAAATCCATCTATCCCAGGAATTATTTCCCTTGCGGAGTGAGTTTCTTGATAGCTTGTTGTTTTTTTATTTCCTCTTTGGTTACTGGGAAATTGATGTTTTTCATAAATTTAAATCATAGATTGGCAGAATTATTGGCATACAGTTGGGAAAAATAACTCCCAGTTATTGTATTAACTTCATCTTCTTTGTGAGTGAATTCAAGTTTTTTTTTTCATTTTTGATACATGTAAATTGGTTTTCTTCTTTAAAAAATTAAATTAACAAATAGATGATTCAATTTTTCTTCATGAAACCAGTTTCTTAATTTTCATTAGTTCAATATTTTTCTTACCTTCAAATTTATTGATCTCTCTTTTATTTTCAGAATTTCTAATTTAGTATATAATTGAGGATCTTTAATTTGTCTCTTCTCCAGCTTTTTCAGCTCAATTCATTGATATCCTTTTTCTCTATCTATTTATGTAAGCATTTAGAGATAAAATTATCCCTTTGACTGCAACTCCTTTGACTGTATCCCATAAGTTTTGTTACATTACCTCATTATTTTTTCTCTTTGATGAAATTACTGATTATTTCTAATGTTTTGTTATTTGACCCACTCATTCTTTGAGATAAGAAAATTAAGTTGCCAATTAATTTTAGTCTATCTTTCTTTTCTCCTGTATTACATGTAATTTTAATTGTATGACGATCTGAAAAAGATACATTCAATATTTCTGAGGTTTTTCATTTCATTGCGAGATTTTTATGCTCTAATATATGGTAATTTTATGTGTAGCAGGTACCACTGAGAAAAAAGTACATTCCTTTCTGTCCTCATTCAATTTTGTCCTGAGGTCTACTATTTTTAACTTATCTAAAATTTAATTCACCTCCTTAACTCTTTTCTTGCTTATTTTGTTGTTAGAGTTATCTATATTTTGAGAGGAGAAGCTTGAGAGGCCCCACTAGTATGTTTTTCTTCCAAATCTCATCTAATTTTTCTAAGAATTTGTACCACTTGGTGTATGTGTATATATATTTAATATTGCTGTTATTTTGTTGTTTCTGCAATGTTTTAGCAAAGGGTAGTTTTACTCCTTATCTCTTTTAATTATATGTATTTTTGCTTTTGTTTATCTGAGGTCAGGATTGCCACCCATTTTTTCCTAGCTTCAGGTAAAGCATATTATATTCTGCTCCAGTTTTTCACCTTTACTCTGTATGTAATTCGCTGTTTTAAATGCATTTCTTGTAAACACCATATTGTTGGATTATGTTTTTTAATCCATTCTGTTATGTTTTTATTTTATGGGAGAGTTCATCCCATTCACATTCACACTTATAGTTACTGTGTCTTTCCCTCCCTCCTCCCCTCCCTGTCCACCATTTATACTTTTCTCTCTTCTTTCACTCTGTTTCTCCTCACAAGCATTTTAGTTCTAACCATCATGTCCTTATATTAGCACCACTCCCTTTAGTGTTTCTTTCCCCCTACTGCTTTGACCTCTCTCCTTCCCTCCTGTCTCTCCACCTCTTCTCTTTCCTTTCCCCTTTCACTCCCTACTTCCCTATAAGGTAAGATAAATTTCTATATCCAACTGACTGTATAGATTTTTCTCTCTTTGAGGCAAATCCAATGATAATAAGGTTCAAACAATGCTAAGTCCTCACTTTTTTCCCTCTACTGGCATAGATATTTTTCTGCCTTTTCATGTGATGCTGTTAACTTTTGCAATTAAATTTTGCTTCCCCTTTCCTCTTCTCCCAGTACAGTCCTTTATTTCAGCTCTTTTTTTAATCATCAACTTAAAATCAGGTTATATTCCCACTCTCTATATATACCCCTTCTAAATGCCCTAGGAAAGATACAGTTCTCAACAGTTATGTCATCTTCCCATATGAGAATATAAGCTGTTTAACCTTAGTAAATAATGTTTGGTTTTTCTTTTTTGTTTTCATTTCTTTACTTCTTTTGAGTTTTTCATTTGAAGATGAAATATTCTGTTCAATTCCACTATTTTCATCAGGAAAGCTTGAAAGTCCCCTATTTCTTTGAATGTCCATCTTTTCCCTTGAAATATTATGCTCTATTTTCTGAGTATTGATCCTTGATTTTAATCCCTGCTCCTTTGCCTTCAATAATATAGTATTCTAAGTCCTCTGATCCTTTAATGGAGTAGCTGCTAATTCCTGTGTATTCCTGACTGTAGCTCCTTAATATTTGAATTGTTTCTTTCTGGCTATCTACAGTATTTTCTCCTTCACTTGATGATTCTGGAATTTGCCTAGAATGTTCTTTAGAGTTTACATTTTGGAATTCCTTTCAGGAGGTGATTGGCGGATTCTTTCAATGACTACTATTTTGCTCTCCAATTCTAGGTTATCAGGGCAGGTTTCCTTGATAATTTCTTGAAACATGCTCTTCAGGCTTTTTATTGTATCATAGCCTTCAGATAGTCCATTAATTGCTAAATTACCTTTCCTGCATCTATTTTTCAGCTTAGTTGTCTTTTCAGTGACATATTTTACAATCTATTGTTTTTATTTTCTTTGACTGATTCATTATGTCTCCTATAGTTAATAGTTTCCATTTGCCCAATTCTATTTTTTAAGGAATTAATTTCTTCAGTTTGCTTTTATACCTCCTTTTCCATTTGGTCAGTTCTACTTTTTAAGAGGTTGTTTCTTCAGGGAATTTTTCCTTCATTTTGCCAATTGTATTTTTAAAGTAATTTTTAATCAAATTTTTGTCCTTCCTTTTCCAAGCAATTGACTCTCTCTTACATCCCTCTCATTTCTTTTCCCCATTTTTTCTTCTACCTCTCTTATGTGACTTTTAAATTCTTTTTTGAGCTCTAACCAATTAATATTTTCCTTTAAAGTTTAGTATGTAGGCATTATGGCATTATTGTCCTCTTTTGAGTTTTTGTTTCGATGTTGCTTGTCAGTGTTGAAGCCCTCTATGGTTAAGGTTCTTTTTTTGCTTCTTGCTCAACTTTTTGCTTATTTCCTGGATTTTAAAGTTGATTCTGCTTCTGGGACACATGGGGCATTGTCCCAAGCTTTTGGTCTGGGAGCCAGAAGCCTGGTCACTGGTTTTGTTCACTGAGATTTCATGTGCTGGAAGCTTGCTCATTGCACTGGGTTGGTTTGGCCTAGTTGTGCAGGTTACTGCCTGATTCCAAGAACTGACAGTTTCCCTTCTATGCTGAGGCTGGAGGCCTCACAATTGGTTTGCTGTGACAATGGTCACCGGTTTGCTGTGACAATGGTCACCTGAGCCATAAATAAAGGGGCCTCCATGGCTTACCTATGCTCTGACTAAGATCGTCCTGCAGTTTTTCCAGGAAACTGTCTGCTGTGGGCTGCTCTCCCCTTTTACCCAAGTGAGATAGTCCTTCTAAGTTATAATTGAATAAAATGTTTCACTACATCTTTTTGTAGGTTCTCTCACTCCAGAATCCTGGAGTTTAGAGGTTTTATTTAATGCTGTTTCTTAGGGGAACTGGGGAGAGCTCAGGCAACTTCCTGGCTTCTCTTAGTCATCTTGCTTCCCTCCTCCCCCAATATATGATATCTAAAGTAGCTTACAAACAAGTGAAAAACAAATTTTTTATAACACATGCACTAACGATATACATGCATGGGAAGGAGAAGGAAAAAATAAGTCTGATGAGTCTTATTTGAAATCAATTAATAAAACTACAGTGAATATAAAACTATGAAATCTTGTTTTGTAACAGTTGAATATAATTCAGCTCATATTGAGAAAGTTAAGGTTCATAGTAATTCAACAGTAGGGTAGATTTATTTCTCAAAATAGCATATATTGACTGCCTTAATATAGAATACATCATTCACATTGATTGTAATTGGTATTCTCGCATGGAATTGGATATACCAGTATTTCAGTCTCCTCATCTTTGAGGAGACAATAATTTCCATCATTTCTTAATGTATTAGAGCATGACATGATGGAGTGTAAAGAATTAACTCTAAACAGATGTGGTCCTCCTTTAATGCAATCTCTCTTACAGCTTTGTTGTACAGAGGAGGTAGAATGATAACATATGTCTTGTTTGCCTATTGAATGCATATTGTTGTACATGAAGAATTGTTGTGGGTACACATATTCACTTAGGAACATGACATTCAAGTCCAGAAAATTGCAACAAAATAGGAGTTAATTATAGGACATCTTTTTAAAAGTCCTAAAAGAATTAACCAAACTTTTAAATATGCCTAAAGAGAACCATTTATATGCAAAAAGATGCTGGTCCCTTGGCAAACATTTACCACAATAAAGTATAAATGAATGAATAATCCTTAAAATGTGTCTGGTAAGATATATACATACATATATATATATATATATATATATATATATATATATATATATGTATGTATGTATTTCCAAAGCAAGTTAATAAATTATTTTTGATGATTCCGTTATCTAGGCAAATGCAAAAAAAAAAATTCTTCCCAGACTACCCAATTGCTCATGACTATGAGGAGTTTTGTTGGTAGGGAGGACTATTATAAATAGTACCCTGATTTTATATTTATATTTATTATATTTATAATATCATATTATATATTTATATTTATTATATCATTAAGGCCTTGGCCAATTTTGTTTGGTTTGGTTTGATTTGGTATGGTTCAGTTTTCGGATCCTTGCGTCAGCTTTCTACTTCACGTTGTTTACAGAGGTCTGGCCAATATCTGCCAGATAACATCTGCAAAATCAGTTGTCCTGTCCCATTTCCCAGTGAGAAAGTTCCTAAATAACTAAAGTGTCCATGAAAATTAGGCTATACTAGTCCCTGGTTTGGTGATCTAAGCAAAAACATCTTTCAAGGAATTGCAGTGAAAAAAATGATCTCTACTGACCCATTTCAAGTTATTTTTGTATGCAGAATCTTATAGATTATAGAACTGCTAATTATTCAAGCCACTGAAATTTCAGTTGCTAGTGATTTGGCAACTTTGGGACTATGGGATTCACTTTAAAAATTTAAAAGAATGAAAAGTCATTACCCATGCCCCAGAGAAATGATCTGTCTGATTAAGGATTGGGCATTATGCCATCATGACAGATGGATAAGGGTGTCAGCCACCAAGAAACAACATGTATGCCTCAAGTGTGAATACTGATGTCAGGATCTAAGAAAAAAGACATTTAACAAGGATTCTGTTCTGACTTCCTAGTCAGGCAGGGGCCAGAATATGTCACAAGCTATTATCAGTAGATTAAATTGACTATGAAATTGAAGGACATGGTTTTATGAGGTTCTGTGTATACTAGATAGGGAATACATACCCTCCTCACTTCTGCAGCTTAGAAAATAGAGTTTCTTTCAATTTCAGCTAAAGTACTTCCTTCCAATTAAGCCCTTTACTCATTATCCTCAATTATTTGTTCAAAAATTACTTTTCATTTTGTATGCATATATGTATATATTTATATGTATGCATATATGTGTGTACATATTTATATTTATGTATACATATATACATATATGTATGTGTGTGTAATATATATCTGTGTGTATGTATATATACATATGTTTGTGTATGTCTGTGTATAACAGACTTCACTGTTTTTCTTTTAACCTGAAAACCAAAATAATCTTGAAATTAAGTAATTAATATTTCTTTGCTGTTGAAATACCTAACCCAGTTCAACAAATATTCATTAAACAAGGTCAAATGATGCAAATTAAAAAAAAAAGACCCAGCACTTCTCCCTACTCTATGTGTTTTCTCTTGCTATTTCTGTGTCTAGGATGTTTCTGTGCTTGTCTCCATCTTTCCTTTCCTTCAAGTTTCAACAAAATTCATTGTGATGCAAGAAGCCTTTCCTGGTCTTCTTTAATGCCTGTGCTTCTTCACTGACATTGTCTCCAGTTTGCTTTGGGTGTATCTCCAATTAGAGTGTGATTTCCTTCTGATTAGGAACTGTTTGTTGGTTTTTTTTTTT